>OX451740.1:74632035-74802846 GCA_948472305.1 Vicia faba
CCTCTATTTAATCTCCGCACTCCCACCATAAGGTCACACACCCCCACTAACTTTATTTATTTAATTACTATTAACTAATAATCAAATAAATACACAAAAATCATGATTAATTAAATAATTTCAATAAATAAAAAATTGGAGTGTTACACTAGACGTATAGGAGGAAGTTACTATGTCTTTATGATAGTAAATAATTTCATTATATTTACTTTGAGTATATTCTTAGGTCATAAGGAATAAATTTTCAAAGTTTTATTATATTGGTTAAGCTTGCCCAAAACAAACTTAATTTGAAAATAATCACTTTAAGAAGTCATTACAGTAGTAAATTTGTTAACCACCACTTTGAAAACTTTTACAACAAAAACGGCATACCCATAACTTCTCATGTCTGTACACTACATAATAAAATGGTGTTGTTGAGCGTAAAACACCTATTTTAGAAGAATTAGCACATACTATGATAAGTGAGATGAGTCTTCATAAGTAATTTTGGATCGATGCGATCAACATCATCACATTTCAATCATAAACATGATAGTTATTAGACCTATCTTAGAGAGTACCCCATATGGGTTACTTAAAAGTAGAAAATCAAATATTTCCTATTTTTGATTTTATTTGGTTGCAAATGCTTTATTTTAAAGGTAAAGGGAAGCTAGGTAAGTTTGATGCTACAATTGATGAGGGAATCTTCCTCAAATATTCCTCATCTAGGGAATCCTATATGAATTTCAATAATAAAACCTCTATTATTGAAGAGTCATTGCATGTAGCTTTTAATGATACCAAACCCCAAGAGTTGGGAACTGGTAGTTCTTCTATTTTTGATATTTTAGGAATAAACATAGAAGACATAGTCAAGGATGGCGTTCCAAAAGTGGATCTTCCAATGAGGACATTAAAGATGACGAAGAGGAAAGTGAATAAAAGGATGATAAACAAGATACCTCAAAACAAATTCGCAAGATTGGATAGTCACAAATGGCCATCTATTTGAAAATATTCTGAGAGATAACAAAAAGGGAGTAAGCAGACATTTACAATTACATAATTTGTGTAATTACTCTTCTTTTATATCTCAAGTTAACTAAAAACTATTAGTGATGCTTTGAATGATGAAGGTTTGCTTTTTTATATGCAAGAAGAACTCAATCAATTTAAAAGGAATTTACATATAATATTATTCGACATTTTTAAAATAATCCAGTCATATGCACAAAATGGGATTTTTAGAATAAACTCGACGAAAATAAAATAAATACAAGAAATAAAGAAAGGCTTGTAGCAAAAGGATATAATCAAGCTGAAGGGATAGACTATGAGGAAAGTTATGCTCTTGTATCTTGTCTCGAATCTATTAGATGGACATTAAGTCTTATTGTTTTAATTTTAAATTATATAAAATGGACATTAAGTCTTATTTCCTAAATGGTTTTATAAATTAAGATGTATATGTTTCTCAACCTCCAGATTTTGAGGACCGTGAAAATTCTGACCATGTTTTCAAACTAAAAAGAGCCTTTTATGGTTTGAAACAAGCTCCTAGAGCTTGGTATGAACGCCTAAGTGGTTTCTTAATAGGGAAAAAGATTTAATTGTGAAATTGTAGACACTATTTATTTATAAAACATTGATTTGAGTCTGCTAATGAGCCTTTGTCTAGATAATTTTCTAGCACTATGCAGGGCGAGTTTGAAATGTCCTTAATGGATAAAATATACTTCTCGGGCCTCCAAATCAAGCTAATTGATAAGAGAACTTTTTAAGTCAAAAAATAGTGCTTAGAAGTCCTTAAGAAGTATGGTATGAGTGATGCTAAGTCCATCTCTACCCCAATTGCTTCAAGCTTTTTCATTGACAAAGATGAAATGGGAAAAGAGATCGACATAATCAAGTATCGAGGTATAGTCAGATCTTTTCTTTATTTAATAACAAGTCATTCTGAAATTATGTTTAACGTATGTATATGCACTAGATTTTAAGCTTTCCGTAGATAATTACTTTAAGACCATAAAATGTATTTTAATATACCTAAGTGGTACTTCAAACCTTAGTATTTGGTTCCCTAATAGAAGTGAATGTAGTTTGGTAGACTTCTTTGATTTTGAATCCATGGAGGTGAAAATCAAATAGGAAGGGTACTAGTGACACATGTCACATTTTTGGAAATTATCTAATCTCGTGGCGTAGTAAGAAGCAACATGATGTTGCACTTTCTATCGTCGATGCCAAATACATAATTGGTGGTATTTGTTCCACACAAGTCCTTTGGATAAAGCAAAAATTATTGGACTATAATTTAAATTAGGGTGCACCCCAATCAAATATGATAACACTAGCGTGATTAGTCTATGATAAATTTGGGAAACACGCAGTTCATTGTTGAGAGCTTCCAAAACTCAAATATTGGCAGGACCTTGTTGGGGTGATGTTTTGTTTGATATATTTCAGCAGACTGTATTATCTATAAAGAAAGAGAAGCCAATGGATTTCTTGACCGAACTTTAGGATGGAAGATCGACTCTTGCGACAACCAATATTTTGGTTTATGGCTGGGAGGGAGGGAAGCATATATTTGTGAACTTGATTGAAGTTTCCCCTTTGTGGAACTGAAGGCTAGATGATTTATTGTAGGACAAGCAGCTCTAAAAATCTGTTTCAAGTAAAGTGGTCAAACATGAGAAAACATGTTCAAGAAAACCAAAATTCTTTCATAATATTTGCGTTAGACACTTTTGGCTTCCTTACCATATGCAACATATCTTTTGAAGAAAATCCAAAAGGCTCGTGCATAGTAATATTGTGATATAAGATTATGATGTAGGTTTTAAGAGGAATGAGTTTGCTATCAAAAATGGGATAGCATTACAATTTATTGTTTGCTTATCTTCTATTTTTTGTATACATTACTATGAATGTTACTATTATATTTAATAGCATCACTACTACGGAAAAGACATTCAACAACGGTTGGGAAAGTTAAATAATCACGTGGGACCAGACGTTGTTATGTAGCGTGTGATTGTACATGCGTCACTTATAATTATGGTTCGGGACCATATGTTGACTATTGTAGTAAACTATCTATCACAACGTTTGACGTAAACAACTGTTGTCATATATATAGTGGCATGGGTTCGATACTCAGCTACTACCAAAATTAAAGAGCATAAAAAATATCATTTCACCATGGTTATAAGTTCCAACTGTTATGGTATATTTAAGAGTTTATTATAAAATATGGGATTGCTTGTTTTTTCCTACCCATCATTAACCATATACAACCATTCAAATAGATTTTTGAGATAATAATCAGGAAAATTAAGTTATTCTTGAAAAACAACTTAAAAGATCCAATATTTTTTGAATTGCAAGATCTTTTAAATCATGATTTCCTCTTTAGCCTATAAGATTTGATTCAATCCCAAATTCTTCAAAGTAATGTTGATAAATGGATGTCAGTCTGAGTCTTTCACAAAAAAATTGATTTCCTATTCTTTTCAACTTTATTTTTCAAACATCAAGTTTTGTGTGATAGACCCAGAATGGCCCCCATATATCAACATTATTTTGGAAATTTTGTGACATTGAATAAAATTCTATATGCTAAAGAGGGAATTATGATTTACAAGATGTATGAAATTCGAAAAAACATTGGATCGTCTAAGTTGATTTTCAAGAATAACTTAATTTTTTAAATAATTATTTTAAAAATCTTTTTAAATGAATGCAGGATCAATGAGGGGTTAGTGAAACAAGCAGTCTCATATGATATAACA
This sequence comes from Vicia faba, assembly GCA_948472305.1. NCBI lineage: Eukaryota > Viridiplantae > Streptophyta > Magnoliopsida > Fabales > Fabaceae > Vicia > Vicia faba. The sequence goes on from OX451740.1 coordinate 74,635,818, forward strand.
AACTCACTAACAATATTTATCAACAAAAACATAAAATTAATTTACATGGATTGAGAGAGCTGACTAACCATTTTTGTCAACCTATATAAGAATTTAAAGTACTTCATCATATTGCCATCAATCATCCATTTCCTACTATCAAATCCTACTATACGCTTGTTATCATCCCCTTAACCATTGAACACCATAAGCTACGGCAAAACACAACAAAGTTCAATCATGGGCGTCATCACAATACAACCACACATATCAGCAAAACTCTAAACCCAGAAATTTGAACTTATAAGTATCAACAGAGAAGAGAAAGCATGAGAATATACCATACACTTGCTACCACCATCATCATCACCATATGAGGTTCATCTAGTTTGTAAAGCAATGAAAAAGAAATATAAGGTGGATCAAGTTAACACAATAACTTCATTTTCTTATATTTGTTTTCATAACTTCTAAAATTAGATGAAGTTTGCTGCTGTTGTTGTTTCTTCATTCACTTTTTTGAGTCCTACAAACACCATGAAAATTATCAACATGTGAAACCGCAAACTTAGAACAACATACAACAATAAAAAACCATAAACTATCTAACAAGAAGGAAAACCATGTGAAACATAACAATAACATACACGAAAACGAGAGAATAAGGAAAAAGAAGAATACCTTAATGTAAGAAGAAGAGAAAAAATGGGTTCTAGGATTTTATTGTGAAAGATACGACGCTATCGTGAAAGGATGAGAGTTAATTCGCTTATATATAAATATCCTCACAACGGTTGGACAAAACAACCGAAGTCGTAACCCTTTATTTTATATATAAAAATAAATAAAATAGAAAAGACGCGTCTTAACGTTAAATGAATAATATTAATAAATGTGAGTATATATAAAAATAAATAAAATAGAAAAGACGCGTCTTAACGTTAAATGAATAATATTAATAAATGTGAGGGCACCGAGGTTCGAACCCATGAAAACCTGGGTTCTATAACCACGGTTATGGCTGCACCCTTATTATATGCTAAATATTTGTAATAAAAAAAATGAAATAAAATGTTAGCGCCTGAGTTTAGAGATGTCACTACGGTGTTGGGAAGAACCGTGATGAATTAGGCGTTGTTGTTTGTGCGTTTTATAGTAGTGCATGATTACTACATTGATTGACGAAATTTAATTTTAAATTTAATTAATTAATTTTTTAAAATTTAAATCAAATTACTTTTGTTGTTGGTTGCTGAAATAATAAACACTACCATGTAAAATAGAAAATTTTATTTAAATTTTAGAACGCCACATAAAATAGCCACCTTAACGAACATTGTTAAAATCGCAATTTAAAACTAAACTCTATAAATTTCATGTTTTTAGGTCAACATTTCATATTAAATTATATGTGATAACCTTTTATGTAAAATCGTATTCTGAAACGATTTTAAATGATTTAAATTGCTCTGAAATCGATGAAATGGTGTAAAATCATGGAATTTTACTCTTTGACCTGATTTTACCTTTTTTTGTCAAATTTTAAAAAACATATTTTATATTTTGCCTCATGAAAACTTCTCTTACGCTTTTTAGTTTTATTCACATTCATAGATTGATTATAATAGTGAAGAACCTTTATCATATAGAGATGAATTTAATCAAGTTGAATATGAATCCACTAATGAAGATGATGTTGTAAAAGGATTAAATTTTTTATTGAGTTGAAGATGAAGATGAATTCACGTTTTTCTAAGATAATCTTTTTAATGCTACTTTTTATGAAAATACTTATTTGATACAAATTTGTGAATATTTAATTTTATTACAATAATATAATATATTTTTATTTTATAATTCAATTAAAATTTTAAAATATTGATACATTAAAGAATTCCATTGTAACAATGTTAACTTTCATCTTAAGTGTCAAATATTTAAGATATATATATATATATATATATATATATATATATATATATATATATATATATATATATATATATATATGTGATTAAAGTGAAATATTTTTAAAGATTCAACTAATGTGATAATAATAGTATACAAACTCATTAAATCGAATTTATTTTAAAAAGTATTATATACTTGCCTCATAATACATGAATAAAAAATTTACTTTATATTATCAATTTAAATTAAAAAAAATAAAATCAAAACTTCTTTATTATTAAAAATAGAGTCATGCTAACTTTGTCCTAAGTATATATATCAAAAAAATTATATTAAAAAACAATAAAAATAACTATATATTTTTAGTAAAATTATTGCACAATTTTCAAAATATTTTTTTTATTTAATTCTTTTAACTTAGAGCACAAGTTAGCATTATTTTTAAATAAATATTTTTTAAAAGCATTCCAGAAAATATGATAATTCATTTTAAAAAAACTTCTAAATTCACACATTTAACCAGTAAAATATCAATTTTGTGCAAAGAGGAGTTATGGGTCTGACGAATTTCGTACTGACGGTGGCCGGCGTAAGCGCCGTCGTCCTTCTTCTAAGGAGCGACGTGAAGCAATCCGCGTCGATTTTCAAACGCAACGTCAAACAAATTCGCCACTGGCTAGAAGAAGAAACCGCCAATTCTTCAAAGTAACCAATTTTTCTCATTTTCTTTGTTTAAAATTTTTAGGTTTTCTAAATTTTAATCTCCACCGTTGAATGGTTGATCTTTGGTGTTTCTTTACTTTTTCAAATGATTTCCCATATGTCAACATATTGGTGTCAATTTAGTGTTTATACATACACCTCGAACAAGACACAGTGATACCGATAATAATTTGAAATGTCAGTGAAATTGTTCAACACTGACACGGACACAGACACAGACACGATCTTTTTTTCCAGAGGTGTCGGTACCTAAGTGATTCGTTGATAAGGAATTAGATTTTGTGGAAAAATTAAGGGGATCAAATCCAGTATTATCAAATATCCGCCACGGCAGCCCTATGCCTGATATAAATGGCAAATTTTGGGCTTGTTGCAATGGTGAGTATCGCCTGATATTGCGAGTTTTTCTGCCATGGTATGGCGGGATTTTGGCTGTCCGCCATAGACAACACTGATCTAATCTGATATGTGTAATCTCAAAACACTTATGGTAGACGTGCAATCTGGAATCGTATATATAAAATGTTTATTATTGAACTATTAAGCCATTTTTTGCTATTTGGTTGCTTGTTTAACAAACTTGTTGTATTGCCAAAAACTCTGTTTTTAGTTTGTGTAATTAGAGCTTAATACTAGTTTTTTACTCGAAAGTTAGTGTATTAGGAGTTATAATATTTGTAATGCTGGAATGACTTTTGTAGCTGATGTTGAAATTGAGCTGATCAGATTAGCCGTTTTTTTCTCGTCCCTTGGAGAGATCGATGAGAAAATTTCAAGTGAAATATTGTACATTGACTTTAGATTTTTTGAACAATATGCGTAAGTTTTTGTCTTGGGGATCCTTCTGTTTGTTTGCGGATAAAACGACTGGAGGAATGCATATAGCAAGAAGTAGATGAACACTATGTAGCACTAATCCTTCATAGCGATGGTGTCTCTGGTGTTAAACAACAATACGATACTGACACATGTAGTTTCATTTGTTCGTTCCTATGTTTCTTAAATTATTTTCGTTATTTATGTGTCAGTGTTGGGTTAGATGTTTCTATCCAAGTATGAAAATAATGAAATTCGCTCTTACATATTGCAACATGGAAACTTAACGCAGTTTTGTTTTGGCAGTTCTATTTTCGGGTGTTCCATCATTAACTAGTAGAGATTTAACAATTAGTCTCAAAATCTTGTAAGACAATGTGCTAGATCGGATAGGATTTGGAAGGGAAACAAGACATCTACAGCTGCGATTTCAAACCATTCTATAAACATGCTGAATCATTCACTCCGTTGTTGAATTGGTTGTTGGTTTGTTAGTAGGACTCAAAAAAGGATTTTCCTCTCTTTTTTCATGTGATGTTCTATTTCATTGAGTTAACCATAAGGAAAAAAAAAAACATAAGCTATGAGTATTTTCAAATAATAATTTGATGTCTTTGAATTTCTTGATGTTTTCTGTTAGATTATCTGCACTATGCTGTCTTTTGGATGTGTTACATTTTCATTTGTAGTTATTAATGTATTCATTCTTCCTGTATGCTATTTTCACGTGAGTAAAACATAAAGAATATCAAATAGAATCAAGGAAGGGGTTTACCGACATATATAGAATAAAATCCCTCATCTTAATAACTGGTTTTGTAGAGATGAGTTAGGTCAAACTCTAATTCTAATAGTGACAAATCCTTCTCATATTTTGTATTGTCTATTTCAGGAAAATGGAGCAGACTAAAAAGGAACTTGAATCGAAAGTTAAAGACATTCATAAGGACGATAAGCACTAATGTTTATATAGTTAATGTGATGGGTGGTTTAGTGTAGTAATTTTTCTGTTTCTGTGCTCACCTGTTACTGCTGAGAGCCATCTGATTGTAACTGTGAAAACGTTAACTTCTGGACTTCTGTTTGTGTCATTACTCTAAGGTGATGAAATATTCAACTTGAAATGCATTGGTCTTTCAAGAAGTTCTTTTAGTGCATTTTTTAATCTTCTCATTCTTTTCCATTTTACTCCATGCATGTGTATACAACATTGTCCTTTTATTTTCTGAGATTTAGTTTCATAGGAAATGAATACTTTGAAGGATTTCAAATTTGTAATAGTAAATGGGAGAAAATGAAGAAAGAATATGGTAATAAAGGAAATTTTGGGTTTTTGAAAATTGTAGGGGTACACCAATATGATGTGGGGGTACTCCTTTCAAAACCTTTTTTTTCCTTTCACGTGTTTTAAATATTCAGGATCGGTCCGAATGCTTAAAGTCTCAAATTACAGCCCAGACAAAATTGGGAACCTCTTGCATGAGCTATTTTTTTATAATAATATGTATGTGTTAATTTATTTGAATTTTTAAAATTGTTTGGAATAACTTATAAAAGCCGTTTATAAATAATTTTCAATTTATTATTTTTAAACTTTTCATGATTATTCATGCAAAGAGTTTAAAGTTTATGTGAAAAGAATTAACTTATATTTTATTTTTTTATTACAGAAATAATTTATATTTAAAGTTTATGGAATTTCTTGCAATTGTTATTTCGCAGTAAATTTTGTACTAATACTACAAGTTTACCATTTATGGAGGGTATTTCAGATTTATTATTATTTTTTTAAAAATAATAGTATTCGGATTTATGAAGAATCACCTAAAATAAGTTTTTATAAAAGTTTGACCTCTAATTTCATTTTAGAAAAAAAGGGGATTGCTTATGCACTCTTAGTGGTGCTCACCCATAATTGTGAGAAAAAAAATGCCTTCATGATATGAAAATATATTTTATTGAACGCACCTCATCTCACCAAGTCATACTTTTATTTTATTAAAATTTAGTACGAAGATATATCTATAAAAAAACAAATATATATATATATATATATATATATATATATATATATATATATATATATATATATATATATATATATATATATATATATGGACATGTTTTTAATCTAATAAGTGTTAGACTTTCCCTTCCTTATTTCTAGCAAAAACATCCTCTAAGCCAGAGAAAAAAGTGTGGGTGAGAACCCCAAATCTATCATTTTTCAACCTTGCTCAAATTTTCTAATGTATTGTGTCCCGTTGTCAGTGGCGAACGCTCGCGGTATTTCGAACCGAGCAAGTACGTTTCGCTTGTAGAAATCGAGGATGTTGTGTGAAGTGATTTTGACCAGAGCTTCGGCTTCTATCCACTTCGTGAAGTAGTCGACGGCTACGATGAGGAACTTGTTTAGATATGTTCCTTACACGAAAGGTCCAAGGATATCCATTCCCCACCATGCGAATGGCCAATGGGAGGATAGTGTTAGCTGCTCGTGTGGAGGTGCGAGATGCATGTCTGCGTGCCTCTGACACTCGTCACATTTCTTGACATGCTCCTTGGCGTCTTGTTCCATGGTCGGTCAGTAGTATCCCGCTCGCAGTGCCTTTCATGCTAGGGATCTTCTGCCCATGTGTTGGGCGTTGATTCCCTCATGGATTTCCCGCAGTATCTCGGGGACTGCAGACTCTTGGTCACATTTTAGGAGTGTGATGGAGAATCCCCGTGGGTAAAGCTTGTGTTCAAGTACCACATACGAGCAGGCTTGTCATTTGGTCGCAGTCGCCTCTCTTTGATCTACGAGAAGCTCCCCATTTGTTAGGAAATTGAACACCGGGGTCATCCAACATGAGTTGTCCCCGATGGCATTCACTTCGGACGACACAGTGGACCTCTCAATGCTTGGGCGGGAAAGGGATTCTTTTATGAAGGATTTGTTCCCTCCTTTCTTCTTCGTGCTCGCGAGCTTTGAAAGTATGTTGGCCCGTGTGTTCTGTTCACGTGGCACGTGCGTAATTTCTGCTCGGTCAAACTTTTTCATATGTTCTCTGACCAGGTTTAAATATTCAATGAGGCTGTTGTTCTTAGCCTGGTATCCCCATTGAACTTGAGATGCGACAAGTTGGGAGTCCGTGAAAATTTATATCTCTTGGGCGCCAAGGTCCTCAGCTAGTCTTAATCCCGCGAGCAAGGCCTCGTATTTAGCCTGATTGTTCGAGGTCGCAAAGGAAATAATGAGAGAATGCTCGATCACAACGCCTTCCTCATTTTCGAGGAGCATTCCTGCTCCACTTCCTATCAAGCTGGAAGCTCCGTCTACAAAGATGGTCCACTTGTGTTCTTTCCCCGCGAGAGGGTTGTGAGCGGTCATCTTTGCGATGAAGTCGGCCAGAGCTTAGGCCTTAAGGGCCTTCCTGCTTTCGTATTGGACGTCGAACTCTGAAAGCGCCAAGGATCATTTTAGCATTCATACTGCCATGTCTGGTCGACTTAAGAGTTGTCTTACAGGTTGGTTTGTTCGTAGGATGATTGTGTGTGGCAGGAAGTAGTGTCTGAGCCTTCTTGCTTCATTAACGGGGGAAAAGGCCACCTTTTCGATTTGTTGGTACCTGACCTCGGGCCCTTGAAGTGCTTTGCTCGTAAAATATAGTGGCTTCTGTCCGTCAGGAGTCTCGCGAATGAGGTTCGCGCTCACAACCTCGATGGATACAGCCAGATATAGGAATAAGGTCTCCCCGTCTGCAGGTTGTGATAATATGGGTGGTTGTGAAAGGTTTTTCTTGAGATGGAGGAGGGTTTGCTCGCATTCCTTGTTCCATTCGAAAACGGCCTCTTTACGCAGAATTTTGAAAATTGAAGGGCGTGTTGTGCGGATTTCGCCACGAAACGGGAAATCGAGGTAAGCATTCTGTTTAGCACTTGTATTGATTTCTTCGAATTAGGTGTAGGTAGCTCGGAGAACGCTAGGCATTTATCGGGGTTGGCTTCAATTCCCTATTGTGTTAGGTAAAAACTGAGGAACTTGTCCGCTTTAACCCCGAACATGCACTTCTCGGGATTGAATCCCATTCTACATTGTCTCGCTTGGGCAAAGACCTTTCTGAGGTGGGCAGCATGGTCGATGTCTACTCGAGATTTGACGATCATGTCGTCTATGTATACCTCGAGCATATCTCTGATCTCGTTGCAGAAGACTTTATTCATCATCCGCTGGTATGTTGCCCCTGTGTTTTTCAAACCGAAGGGAATTACATTGTAGTAATAATTACCCGAGTTGGTCATGAAAGCGGTGCAGTGCTTGTCGCTCATCGCCATCGGAATTTGGTTGTATCCCGAGTAGGCGTCCATGAAAGATAAAATTTTATAGCCGACCAAGTTGTCGACCAGCATGTCAATATTAGGCAAGGGGAATGCATCTTTGGGGAATGCCCGGTTAAGATCGGTATAGTCAACACATATATGCCATTTTCCATTATTCTTTTTAACTAGTACAACATTTGACAGCCAGGTTGAATACCTGGCCTCAAAAATAAAATTTGCCTCTATGAGGTCTTTTACAGCATTTTCAGCAGCCTCCGCTTTCTCGAGAGACTGCCAACGTCTATGTTGTACTATTACCCTAGTGGCTAGATCAATGACCAGTTGGTGGCAAGCGACCTCGGGGTCGAGACCGGGTATCTCTGCAGCACTCCACGCGAACAGGTCCACATTTTCCCTCAAGCAAGCCTTGATCTGCTTCCTCTCCAGGTCAGGGAGTTCGGTGTCGATCTTCATGCCTTTGTGAGGGTATTCACCGAGGGGGACGAGCTCAAAGGCTCCATCTGGATTGGTCGAAGGAGTCCCTGCTCGGCGTTGGGTGCTTCTTCTTGCTCGAAGTGGGTTTCCAATGAAATTGAGCCGACCTTTGGAGGAGCTCTCCGTTCTTATGTCTTGACGGGCTATGGCTCTGGTCGTGCTGTATCAGCTCTCTTGGCGGGTAGTGCTCCAACATCGACCGTACTCTGTCCCTTTAACACCGTGTTGAAGCATCTTTGGGAAGCTGCTAGGTAGCCCTGGATGGTGGCGATGCGTCCTCTCTTTGTGTAGAATTTCATCTTCATATGGACGGCAGAGGGAACAACGGTCAATTCTTCCAGTGTTGGTCTCCCTAGGATACAATTGTAGAGAGACAGGCAGTCGATAACCAGAAATTGCACCTTGACTTACCTGGTGGCGGTATCCTAGCCGAAGGTGATGAAGAGTTCCACATACCCCCACAGTTTGGAGGTCAAGCCATTGAAACCTTGCAGGTCAGACCCCACGTATGGTGAAAGGTAGGTGTCATCGAGCTGCAGGGTTCAAAAGAGTTGGCTATACATCACGTCGACGGTACTCCCTTCTTCGACCAAAATGCGATGAACATCAAAGTTAACCATTCTTGCCCTAACCAGAAGAGGGATGCTTGAGTTAGGGGCACCTCCGGGAAATTCTTCGAGGTAGAACGTGATCGGCTCCGATCTACCCTTAACCCTCTCGAACGTCACTGTTTGTAGGGGGCCATGTTGACCAATTCGTCCAGTTTCCTCTTCGCAGAGTTTATGGTTATATAGTTGAACCCCCCGTTATTTATGACCATGGAGGAGGGGAACCTTTCCCACCTACTGTGTATGGACAGAGGCTCTTCGATATCGTCGGGGACGTAGAAGTCCTCTGGTCTTGTAATGAAGAATGTTGTCTAGATGGGGACCATCTCATCTGATGGCCGGGCATCCTCCTTAATCTCCTTTGTTTCGCGAGAATCTCGACGAGGGGCGTCACTGTGCTGATATTGCCCCGACCCTTCCCCCTTTAATGAGGGTCTCAATAGAATCTTTGAGATGGACAAAGTCTTCGGTCAGGTGTCCATGACTTCGATAATATTGGCAGTATTTGCTCCGATCAGTCCCAGGTTTAGCAGGAGCAGAGCAAGGACGCCTGATGTCGCCGTTCTTGAAATCAGTACTAGCACACTCCGCTAAGATGCGCTCGCAGGAAGCTGTCAGCGGAGTGTACTCAGTTAATTGCCCCGCGGGCCCTCTTTGTTTGTGAGGATCTCGTGGTTTATCATCGCTCCTTGTTTCGCTCGTTCGTCAAGGAAGCCGAAATCTTATTGTCACGAGTTACTGGTCGATCCACGATTCCTCAGGTCCCTGGATCTATTGGCTGCTTCCCTCTCTTCATAGTCCATATAAGCCCTAGCCTTCTCGAGGAGTGCATCGAATATCCGCGGTGGTTCGATGCCAATGACTTTTCTGAACTCCATACCCGGAGGAGACCCCTCTCGATCAGGTATATCTTCATATGATCGATGCAGGGGACCTAGATGGCCTCGCGGTTGAATCGATCAATGAACTCCCTGAGGGTCTCATCAATTCTTTGGACGATGGACTCGAGGGCTGCCTCAGTATTTAGATGTCGACGTGAGGAAGTGAATGAACTGATGAACTGGTTTTTTAAATTCCTCCAGGAGGTAATTGACCCCAGGGAGAGGCTCTTATAATAGTCATCGCAGCTTTTCTCAAAGTCGTGGGGAACAACCGGCATTTAATAGGTTCCCTGACATTATGATAATACAGCATCGCCTCGAACCCATCGATATGGTCGACTTGATCGACAATGCGGTCGTACTCCTTAAGATGGGGAGGTTTCTCCATACCCGGGGGAATGGGTGCCTCCATAATAGCTTGTGATAGGGGATGACGGGGGTCGTCTTAATCGCTTCTGCTCGAAGATCGAGAAGGCAACCTATTGTGATGGTGATCATGGTGATGACCCTGGTCGCGTGGAGGATTACACGGGTGGTGTGGTCGTTCTCCGTTTCCCCTGTTCCTGTTTTTAGGGGGTCTTTGCTCTTGATGCAGGGGAAGGTGATCACGTCTCCTTGTATCTATAGGCTGATCCCTCTCCAACACGGGGCGTCACTTGATTGGTCGATGAGAAGGGCTTCTAGAGGCATCCCGTCTGCGTCTCTATGGGGAGATTGGGGATGGTCCTCTGTCTGACGAGGAGGATGAGAATCAGGCCTCTTATGTCTTCTGTGGGCTCTATGAGAATCTTCGAGCACCCTTAATCTCTCCCCTTGCGAAAAGATCAAGTAGTTTGTTTGATTTATTACCGCGAACAGCGCCCTAGTCATGGCATCATCACCTACAGGAACGAGGACCTCCTGGAATGCGAGCAGCTGATAGTTCTGGAGAGAATGACGCTCATCTTTGAGTCGTCGAGACAGTGATGACACAGAGGAAGTCAATCGGTCTCTGTAGTCTGAGGGGTCGGGCATGCACACGGTGTGGCCGTTGTTGTTGCATGTGTTGTTATCGTTACCAATGTTGAGGCCAGTGGGAGCAACGTTGTTGATGTCAGTGTTGCGGTCAACGATGTTGTTGTTGACGTTGGTGAGATGGACATTCAGGTTATTTTCTGCCGTGTGATCATCCATGCAGTCAGAAAGGAGTGTGATTAACTTTTTCTTGGATGAATGAAGACGGGGAAGCAGTGATTCCTACAGACGGTGCCACTGATCGTACCTGACCAGAATGGACCGTCATAACTTACGTCGAGCAGAACTTGAGAGTGAGATGGGGGGGGGGGGGTACCTACAAGATACTCTGATGCCAAAGTGACATTCGGAATGAGCTAACAAGTAAGGGAGTGAGAAATTGTTCAATACCTGACCCTCTCAGAAGAGAGGGTATTTATAGCCCCCAGCGCTGGGTCAAGGTCCCCATTGTTGGGCCATGTTAAGGCCCAATAACAGAAACTTCCAGGGCTTACGTGTGTATGGAGTCCTGCAAGTGGACTCCCCCTGGTCAACTTCCCCATGAGAGTAGGGGTTGAAACTGTGATTTCCAGAGGGCAGTTAAGATGATCTTGACCCGGGGATGTGGGCCACGTTCCCCAATGGATATGTGGGGAATTTCCCAACATTCATTAACTTGGGATGTCTGCTTTTGGCCCTTATACAAGGGTGTTGGGTTGGGCCTCCCAACCGAGGGACAACTGCAGGTCCAGTCTAGATCTATATATATATATATATATATATATATATATATATATATATATATATATATATATATATATATATATATATATATATATATATATATATATATATATATATATATATATATATATATATATATATATATATATATATATATATATATATATATATATATATATATGTTTTTATGTTTTTATGTTTTTATAATATAAATATTATATAAGAATTAAAAACTAAAATAATATACATATTTCTGTTTTTATAACTATATATATTAAAACGAAAATTCTTTCTGATATTAAATATATAAGAATTAAATTTTTGAATTTGAAAAAAAATTATTAAATATATTTATATAAATATAACAACAATACATACAAAACAAAATATCAAACAACCCACAACTCAATATATTTTTATATATAAAAATAAATAAAATATACATACCTTTAGTGAAGAAATCAAATAAAAATGGAGATCACTCAATAGAGTTTGTCGAGTCTTGATCAAATTCTTGAGTCTTTATTACTATAAAAAAATATTTCTAATGTCATACGCAAAATGGATTTGATCTCGCCTACAGAAGCAAGGTAACAAAGTGCGACATGAAAATCTACCACTTTACACATCGGTTATTGAATAATCGAGATGAAAAGTGGCACTGGTCATGTGTTTGATCCCCAACAATTGCATTTTCTTTTTGCATTTTCAAAACTGCGATACTTTTTACCTTGGTTTTTAATAATAATCGAGGGGCAACGTCCTATTTACAAAAAAATATTTTGACATGTTTTTTTTCTTCTTCGTTTTAATCTTTAAAATATCAAATTTGTTGACAAATTATAAATCTTCCTCATCAACAACAACAACAAAAATAAAATCAATAAAATCCTTAAACATGAAATCTCAACAACAAAAACAAAAACAACAACAACAACAATAACAACAACAACAAAATCCATATATTCTTTAAATATTAAATCTCAACAACAACAACAACAACAACAACAATAACAACAAATAAATAAAATCAGTAGAATTGTCAATTACTAAATTTCAACAATAACAACAATAACAACAATAACAACAACAACAACTAGAACAACAACAACAATATTAACCATTTTACTTGATACAACTACAACTAACATTAAAAAGTTAATTTCATGCTTTCCTAACTAGAGAAAAGATTAAACATTAAGAAATCAACCTTGAAATATTTTCTTGCTCTTGCTTTCCTTGTCATTATTTTCAATATGTTAAAAATTTAAATTTCAACACTTTTCATACAAGATGAATAGTTGTGGCATTCACGTTCTGATTGGCTAGTGAGAGTTTCACGCGGATCACTAATGTTTCATGTGGATTGATGAGTTGGAAATATCTTGACCATTGTTACTTTATAAATGGATGCCAAAGATTCGTTACTTAATTTTCTCATCAAATAGATCATAAAAAGTGCTACTTTACCCCCCTCAATTTTCAGCAAAACCGAGATAATAACTCATTAAAAAATTAAAAGGTGATAAAATGTTGTTGCTAAGATTCAAAGATGTGTCCCTCTGACTACTTTACCATTCGGTTTTCAGCAAAACCGAGATAATAGGTCATAAATGTTTTTAAAAAAATTATAAGGTGATAAAATATAGTTTTTAAGATTCAAAGACGTGTCATCTAAATAGTTTACCCCTCAATTTTCAGTAAAACCGAGATAATAAGTCATAAAAAATTATAATATGTTAAAATGTAGTTGTTGGGATTTAAAGGTGTATCCTCTAAATACTTTACCCCTCAGTTTTCAGTAAAATCGATGGAATATATGATTTTTTTTAAATAAAAAATGTGACGAGTCTATGATTTACACTTCGATTTTTTCTAAGTGAGGTGAAAGTTTTGTCATAAAAGTGTTATTTGTAGTATTTCTTTGTAAAAATAAAATAAAAATAAAATAATAGTAAAAACAAGTTATACTTTTAATTTTAACAAAATTAAAAAAATATTATTTATCGTACCTGTGATCAGAACTTGAAAATGGGCCGAGATGACAATGTCTGCTTGGCAGGAAATTTATGGAGAGGAGTAGGTGTACCTGCAAGGCACTCCGACGATCTAGTGAGAAAGAGCGCAAAGAGATACAAGAAAGATATTTGGGTTTTTTGAGTGAATATTCGATACATGTCGCTCATAAGTATGAGGGTTTATATAATGCCCCTGGCGCGTAGTCATTGGTCCCTTTTTTGGGCCTAGATATTAGGTTCCATGAAAATATATAACTGCTAGGACCTGGTCAAAACGGGCAGTTGTACCCGTAACTAGACGTTGCTCCGAGAAGGGATGAGATGACGGGTAGACGCGTTGTGAGCGCTAGTCTGGTTGTCTGCTCGACGTGTAGCAAGCATATCAGAGAGGAAGCTGTCGTCATGGAAAGGAGCATGATTTCAGAGTTGTTGGTCTTACAGTCCCACGGGATAGTCGACCAGAAGTTCCTGACCAAGAGCCATAGTTATTGGGCCAACGCTTGTTGGGACATGCTAGAGGTAGGAGCAGATTGGCCCAATTCTAGTCATTGGGCCAGTCCAGAACGGGAGCCCCCCCCAAGTCGTTGCACATGGACAAAAGAGTGATGAATTTAAGACATGCTCGCGAAATAGGGGTGCTCTGTGGTCGATTCCGTACGAGGAGCATAAGTTAGGCTCGACGTGTTCGCCTCGCGGGGAGAGGAACAATTCATCGTCTCTGATAAGTTACCGTGGTTTTAGGGGAAAATTCGTACGAGGAATCTGAATGTTCTTCAATTTGTTCATCTTGCGGAGAGAGGAACGACCAATTGGAATTTAGGGAGTTTGTGTACCACGTTTACATCGAGCCACGTGCTTTCATATAGGAGAAATGATGGTTGGCCTAGGAACTAGGGTTTGATGATGGCGCCTTTTAAAGTTCCCTAGGTGCGTGCTCGCTCACGTGCCAACAAACTGATTTATAAAAGGCAGAGATAGAGCTTCATTTTCACTTTTAGCTTGCTCTCCTTCTGCTCGTTTCTGCTTATTTCTACTCGACGTAGTTATTCTCTAAAGTTTTCTCTCGTTCGGTCATTTGCCGCTGAGACTTCCACTTATCCCGCCGATAATTGTTGATAACTTGGTATTTTTTCGATTTCCCTCTATTATAGTAAAATTTTCTTCTGTTATAGGTTAGATTTTGTGCTTCTCTTCCTAGAAAAGCATGTGGTTAGGGTTTAAAGTAGCTTAGCGTGAGAATCCCGACGGAGTGTTGGTGTCTGGTGGTGGTTTCATCGCCTAAGAACAGCGATGTGCGGCTATTTTTCGGCTTCAATTATGATCTTTATCAGAAACGATGAATCTCCAGGAGAGGCTTCAACCCATAAGTGTTGGGGAGATAGTTGCTCGTAGGATTTTTGTGTTCTTGATCGGTGCAAATGTGCCCAATGAGAGTGTCTATTTTTTTTCTTCTTTTTGCTGTTGAGTGAGGGCTCTGGTCGAGGACAGGGTCCTTGTTCCTTTGGACCCTTTCACTTGATTAGCGGTGGAAGGGTGGATTTAATTTTGATGTCGAATTCAGTTTTGTCTTCTTCTTTTCAGGTACAATGGATAACAGTGCTAATGACGAGTTTTTGAAAGAGCCCAACGGTTCTGCTCAGAGTTCCACCGAATATACGTCTATCGAAGAGAGCACCTCAGGGGCGCAGGAGTCTGAACCAATCGTGTTAGAACCTGGCTCGCCTAAATAGCATGTAGAAGTGGAGGATGCGCCCGTGGCTTCTGCTGATGAAGTCGGGGAGATCGTGCTCGTGGTCGCTGAAGGCCATATGGATTGGGTCGCACCAGGCCCTTGGGAGCATGCTTCTTTTTTTATCGAGCATCCGGATGAGGTGTTCCCGACGGTGGCCCTAGAGCCTGAGGGTGTTGAGGAGGAGCGGTCGATATTCATTCCTGTGTAGATTCATCGTATATGCTCGATATTTGATGCCTAACAACTTCCCATGTATGATATCCCATTTCAAGAGATGGGATTTCAGCTTCCTTTTCTTGATCTCCAGGTGGCCGTTTTCTGACATCTCCTCCTGGCTCCTTCGCAGCTACACCCCAACTAATCACTACATGCTTTCGAGATCATATGCAACTATTTGAAGATAAGGGCGACAATTTCCTTGTTCTTCTACTGCTTCCATCTTCATAGAAGCGTGTTTGGTACTCAATTTGGATGGGTTTCTTTAAAGCAGGTGAATGTGAAACTGTTCAAGGCCTACTTGGAGTCTGCCTGACTCTTTAAAGACAAGTATATTTTGATCCAGCCCGTGTCAGAGAGAGTGTTGCTGAATGTTTTCAGGAGTGCCCCATTGTTTGATGAGGAGAGGGGTCCTGTCCTGAACGTAGATGGGGAGAAGATAATGAAGTTGGTGCCCAAGTTCCACTTTCACTAGACGAGGAAGCACTATGATAAGGGGACCGACCTCTATGTCTTGAAGAAAGTCTAGCTTGGTCCCGAGGATCAGGCTAGTCATGATCGTTATCCGCTGTTGTCGCGGGAATCCCCCCAGTCCAACGTGTGGGCAGAGGGGGAAGGCCGATTGTCGACAGGGACAAGAAATTTGTCTATGAGCCTGGCTTGATAGGAGTTAAGAAGCTCCTCGAGAGAAATGATCCTGTGACGTACCTGGGTAGTTATCTTGTATTTCGATTAAATTCGTATGCATGGCTTATCATTCATGTTTGCTGAACATAATTTATTGTTTCTTGCAGAAAAAATGAATCTCGTTGTCGAGCGCATGGCTAAAGCAGCTATCATGAAGGTGAAGAAGGTGCAAAAGTCTGTCATACCCTCTCCAGGTGATGCGGGGATGACTCCACAGTCGGGCTCGGACACATCGTCGATTGGTCCAGTGGTCAAGGCTCTCTCTCCCCAACAGGTGTTTTGAGGTTTAAAAGGAAACGCCTCGAGGGAACGGTTGATCTGAAGGGTGAAAAGGAAAAGGGGAAATTTGATATGCATCCTTGTTGGCATAACAAGACTTTCTTCGAGGGAGCCACCCTGCACCTTCCTTGAGCTGAGTCATTTTTGCTTGAGGAGCTGGATCGTCAGAGAAGAGGGTAACGTTGGCTCGAGATGCTGGTGCCGTCATGAGGGTTATGGAGATGTTCGTTGCATATACCGAAGGAGGTACTTCTCAGGAGGTCGAGATGAGGAAATTACAGGCCAAGTTAGAAACTTCTGAGAAGGAGCACGTCAGCGGGGAGGCTGCCCAAAAAATGAAAGTTGAGAGCTTGGCAAAGGTGACCGAAGAGCGTGATATCCTTCTACTCGAGAAGAAATCTCTCGAGGAGCTGGTGGCATCCATGAGGGTCAAATCTACTCCTGTCTAGGATGAGCCAAAAGAGGTCAAAGGTATGAAGACCCGTGTCGACTTGGTTTCTCGTCTCCAACTAGCCGTGGATGAAGGCTTGGCCAATGATGAGTAGAGTTTTGATAATGCGGTGGTGTAACTCTGGGTTCTGAATCTTGATGTCGAGTTCAACACAATTGGAATGGGGATCCATTATTATGCGTTAGACGACATATAGTCACTCCTGAGTTCCTTCTGACCGATGGGGATGTTTTGGTCGGGGAGCCTTCTCATGTGGAGCCTGCTCCCGAGGTCGATGCGAAGATGGAGGGATTTTAGCCCAACATCTGATCAGTTTAGTGTTGCTCTTTTTGTTTCGGCCTGCGTGCCGTATTGTTGTAATTTGTTTTCCCGGGACTTTTCCCGTTTTAATGTAAGTTCTAGACAATCATGGTCATTGCGGCCATAAGTTCATTTACTTGAATGGGAGCCTTGGGCCTCCCTTATGTAATTCTTTGTACAAATGCGACCCTTGTGGTCGTATTTCAAAATTGTTGACTGTGGTGGTCGTTCTGTTTTAATATGCATCATTTAAGCGTTTTCAACTTTTTTTGTGCATGATTTATTGATTATGTGGAATGTTTGCATGTCTTTGTATACTTGTCTGCTTAAGACGTTTTTATATTGATTAAGAGTTTGTAGGGGTTTGCTCGTTAGTTTTGAGTCTGCTAGTATGGGGAGACAGGTCAAATGACCAGGGTGGTTTCCGGGCATGGGCCGGAACTCAGGTCTCATTTTGGGGACCCGAGCTTGGCGGTATAAACTTCCCATCGCGAGCTAGGTGTTCTAATGCAGTACGACAATGGTGAAGCTCGTTTGAGTTTTCCACGCCGGGATAAGAATCTGCTCGTCAAAAGAGTAGAGACTTGCCTCTTCGTTTAATTCGGAGTGTTATGCTTGTACCTAGGCATGCACACATGGTCGAGACTGATGTGCTCGTCATTTCAACAGAGCATGCCGACACTTTTAGTGTCTTAACTATAATATTGTTTAAGTTTTTTGGCGTTCCATGGTCGAGTAAGTTGTTCCCCATTTAAGTTTTCTAAGTAATAGGCTCGGGTCCCTGTTTTTGCATGGATGCAATATGGGCCTTCCAGTTTGTGGCTAGCTTTCCCTCGCGAGATTCCTTGTGATTTCTCTTAAAGACCAGGCTATCGACTTCAAACTCTCGCCGTATGTCTCCGGCGTCGTATCTTATGGTGATTTTTTGTTTGAGGGAAGCCTCTCATAAGGTTGCCCCAGCTCGGACTTTCTCGACAAGGTCGATCTCCTTCTGTAGGGCCTTGTCGTTCATTTCTATGTTAAGGAGCGCTTTAGTCCGTCTTGATGATTATCTGATTTTGACGGGGATGACATCCTAGGTTCTGTATGCTAGTCGGAAAGGGGTCTCCCCAGTTGATGAGTGAGATGTTGTTCGGTATCCCTAGAGTATGCTATGTAGGTCTTCGACCCATATCTTCTTAGTTTCGTCTAGTCTTCATTTGAGCCCTCATATGATTACCCTGTTCGTAGCCTCAACCTGCCCGTTCGTTTGAGAATGTTCGACGAAGGAAAAGTGTTGGACGGTGCCTAACTTTGTAACGAATTCTTGGAATTTCTTGTTTGTGAATTGTGTTCTGTTGCAAGTGACACTGGCTTATGGCATGTCGAATCTAACGAGGATGTTTCTTTTATAGAAACAGAGGATGTTTTGCATAGTGATTCTGGCTAACGCTGTAACACCCTATTTTTACCCGGCGAATATATATAAAATCAGAGTTGTAAAATTCCCAACAAACAATGGAATGCTACACTTTGTTTACTTCAGTAACTAACAAATAGTCTCTGCTATTATTTTTGCTAACTCTGCTACATAACAATTCTGTAACTAACTTAATATCTGATATATATATATATATATATATATATATATATATATATATATATATATATATATATATATATATATATATATATATATATATATATATATATATATATATATATATACACTCTGTAGTTATTTAATTATTCTTTATGTGGATTAACATGCTAAGACCATAAGAAGTATTGATTACTTAATATATGCTGCCCGTAATTCATTAACTCTGTGATAATAATTAGTAACCAGTTAATAAAGTAACAGACACAGGAAACAAACAACACAAACAAAAGAAAGATAGACGTTTATGGGTGTGCCCCTCATCACCCAACTATGCCCCTCGACACAAAACTAAAAGGCCATGCCGCTCGTCATGGAGTTGTACCGTTCGGCACACTCCTCTCCATACCATGCCAGTCGACACGCTTGTGTGCCCCTCGGCACAAAGTGTTTCTCACGCAGTTTCTTCACCGATTTACGGATTCAAACACAGAATTCTCCAAATCTTCCTTCGATTAATAGTATTTTCATAATAACATGATACAACACAGTATTACATCGACGTAGAAACATAACGACTATATCAACAATATTATAATTTCCAACAACTGATCGTTAATTCTACGAACAATTCAAGAACATCCACAACATGATAACATCCAATTTCAGCAACAACAACAACAACAACATACGCACAAAAACATTACACCAACCCAATTCCTACATAATATTCATCACAATTCCTATTATAGAGTCAGAACCCCACCCTTACCTTGGATTGAAGGTCGCTCTACAATCTTCCAATTGAACCTAGCATTGTCTCTTTTTCTTGTTCCTCTTCTTTGTCCCTTCCTACGTTACTGCATCATACTTTCTTAACCTTTCTAATTAACCTAATTTATTATTATTATAACTAAACCTAATAATATTATTATTATTCCTAATGAGCTCAACTTACACACTTCACCTATTACTACTTCTAACCATCAAAATAGGTCCAACTAATATTCTACTAATATTCTGCTAATATTAATCAAATAAAATAATCAACCAAATAACAACTTAGCAACATATAACAACGTTTCACACATTTCAACAAATAATTCGAAAATAATTTAATTAAATAATTAATCAAATTATCGGGTGTTACAACTCTCCCCCACTTAGAATATTTCCGTCCTCGAAAATCTACTCGATACAACCACTCTTAACGTGAATTTCGCATCACACTCTCTGATCCCCAAGTCGCATCTGGTAACACTTTGACCACTACTTTCTCGACATAACAATAACTCAACACAATTTAAATCAAATATGCACATGCTAATCATTCAACACTTTCGCGACATAATCATTAATAACTTATCAACCACTTCAACAATATCTTGACATATCAACATTTAAAGTAGTAACAACCATAACACACTTATACTTGGATATACAACATCACATTATCATCTTAACAGCAATTTCAACACCAAAACACATACACAATTTCATTCACACACACACACACACACACACACACATACACACACACACACATACACACACACACACACACACACACATATATATATATATATATATATATATATATATATATATATATATATATGTCAATTCTCAACAAACTATCAACAACTCTATTCATATCGTCGTATCAGCCTTATAGTGACATCAACATATCCAACATAATCAACTTCATCATATTATGGAGTATTATTCATTATTTATGGTAACTAACAACAACATCACAGAAACGGGAACAAAATCATTATAACATTAACTTAATAGCATAACTAAACAAATATACACACAACTCACCATCAACTAACAATCACATTAATATCCTTATAAAATCAGCAAATATTTACGAGAAAACACAATACCCTGGCACATCATCCCTATATCAATAATCCACCAAATCAAACATGTAGATCAAGACATATCATTCCCATAGACTTCTGATATTTAGTCCTTCACTTCTAATGAGTCGTACAAGCATAGCAACGACGCCATATCATGCTTCAGATGTGCAACTCTGATCATCCATCTTACGTCACCGTCCTCATTAAAATTTCCGTCAACTATGTGATTTACAAGTTTCAATCTAGTTTCAGACTTTATTTAACCTCCATCATAAAATCTTTGTTCACTTGATATTCTCAATCTTTCACTTTGCGACGTTAGCTCGCATATAAACCCGCTACTCCGAATTGTTCAATACGTCTCAACGCTTTCCTAGCCACTCCTCTATTACTTCACACAAACTGGTGAGTGACTATCCTCACGATGTAACATAAATCACTTTACACACCATTAAGATAGCAAGATAAGTCTATACCATCCAACACGATCTCGTATATTATCAACAAGAGATTAAGGGTGATCAGTTCCTCAATTTGTCAATAAATAACCGACAACCATAAGGGAGTATAAACCATCATTACCAAACCATAATAATGTTCCTTTAGAACTTGTACTTAAGTCACCTAAAGCACCATAGTCCAATAATCTCTAATGAGGTTTACAAATACTCCCATTATTTCCCTCTCATTCGATCTTGTCGATGACCCACCAATTCCTAACATATTACACGGTCCATATTACACTCATTTAACCTCACACGAAAGTGAAGTATTCTCCAACTCAAGAATTACTACTATACCAGTACATTACACGTCATCTCGTTCCAATTTGAAGTCTCAACAATGTCATTCCGCACCACTTTGGTGATAGAACCTCCCCAATTATTCTCTTACACATGCCACTACCTTGGCAACATATACACGACTATAATTCCTCTTAAAAGCATCTTCCTCTAAAAGGACATCTTCATTATAATCATTGTTAATCATCATAAGCTGCATCTCTATGCGCTTATCCAATACTTTCACATCCTTATTAATACCGAACATCTCATTCCTCAACTTATTCGCCAACAACATATTACACTTGACCTCGTCTCGAACAACTGCAATAACAACCATTTATGCCCAAAAAGCCTCTAGTTCCGTAACTAACTTCAGAGTCCCTCCATATAGGAAAGCATCTACCATATTCAAAAACACTTTCATAGGGTAGAATATATTTTTATCTCCTCATAGGCTCAAACGAAACAGCAATCCGATACTAGGAACACAATATATGAATTTCTAAAGTTATCAGAAAATGCGAACATCGACGTCATGCAGCGACATACTATTACACACCTTACGATAACATCAGAACAAAATTTCTTTGTACCATTTGTTGTACCCCAAAATTTTCCCTCCCATTTCCTCAACATTTTCTCACCACAAGACCCTTGGAGTTCAAGATCCAGCTAGGGTTTCCTCTGCTCAGGACTCCTCCTTGCATTGTTGACCCAAATTAGGGTTTGTGTTTGCACAAAGATGTTTTGACCTAGAATGCCTAATATGACTTTCATGCTTCATATTGGACTCCCAAGTTTATCCATACCAAGTTTCAAGCCTTGATTCCAAGTTTTGCCCACTCAATTGGACAGTTGACCTAGAAATCAACTGTATTAGAGAAAAAGTCAACTGTGGTCAATTGACAGTCAAACCTCATGTTTTTTGACCCACATCAACATTATGAACTCATATGGACCATTTGATCAAGTTTGGATCACAATTCCACAAGAAATTTGATCAGATCATCAAAAGGGCAAAATGGTCATTTTTAGGGTTTTGATTGCACAAAGGCAATTTTTTACTGTTTGACCTAGCCAATGGCAAACCAAGATCATATATGGACTCAAGGACCCCATGGAATTGTTTTGACATGTTCAACAAGTTCAAAAGATCCCAAATGCACAAGATTGACAGATGAATTTTCCAATCAATTGATCAATTTTTGACTGTATACTGAAAAGTCAAACTTTGACTTTTTGGTCAAAATCAAGTATCAAGATTCATTTTTCATCAAAACATGTCAAAACATGAAACTTGTTCATCAAGAAATCAAAAATCATAAATTAGGGTTTGAAATGAAGAATTTTCATAACTTAGAATTTTTCTAAGTTATGAAAATCCCTAATTTTTTCCTAACTTTGTCCCATTTTTTCACCAAGATGCATTTGGATTCAAACAAAAGTCAAAACATAAAAGTTATAGTACATTTCAAAATCTACAACTTTGATTCACAAAGTTTCCTCAAAAGAAGCTTGTAGCTCAAGTTATGATTTTTGGAACAAGGGTGCAAAACATTCTTAACTTAGAAAATTTTTGACCTATTCTAGGCAGGATTTTTGCCTAACTTCATGGCCACTTTTCACATGCTTCCACTTGGAATTTCAATTTTCATTACAAAGATGGATTGTAGTACACATTCCAAGCTTTCAAAAATGTCAAAGAACTCATCAAACAACCTTGTGGTTAGGGAGAATAGAATTTGGCAATATGGGCAAAACTCACTTTGTTCATGGCCAATTTACATGTCCATAACTTTGCATTTTTGAACTCAGCATGCTCTAAGCTAGATTACAGGTCCTTTATCTCATACACACTCATAAATTTAATGCAAAACGCTTGTGTTCAAGCCTTATCTTATGTGTTTAGACATTGCATACAAGATTGAGCCATAATTAGAAAAAGCAATATATCCATTTTTGAAAAGTTGAACTTTATGTCAAATTTGCAAATAAAGAAGTACAAGGAAAATCTCTTTGGCACAAGTTCAAAAGCATATCACACTGATCAAGGGGGATGGTTGCAGCACATTGGAGGGGCCTGCACAAGTCTAGAAACCAAGTTGACATTTTTTGCTTAAGTGTGAAGAAACTTGGCATAACACACAACAACTCTCATTTCTGCCAATACAAGCTAAGACAAACTTGTTGTACACCCTCCAAACATAAAACCTAAGCTAAGGCACGAGCAAAACACCTTCCAAACCTCATCAAACCTCAAAACACCATCCTACTGCAGAAAACAGAGTCACCTCTGCAGTTGGACTTCCACAACTCAATCTACTCGTGCATTCTTGCTAAAACTAGTTCATACACACTCCATACCACATATACAAGCTATCCCAAGCATTGGACACGACCTGTAACCTCCCTAACACCATTTGCCATTTTCACTTTTTCTGTTTTGCAGGTTGATTGCCATAGCTCGATTCACTTGGTTTCAAAGCAAGCTAAAGGTTGGAATAGCATCCCTGAACTTCAAGCAAGCTGTACCAATCCTCATCTTGCCTTGAAAGTGCCTCCATTGCCAGACACGATCCAAGCTGAACAGGTAAGTTCATGGACTTCTATCTCTCAATATAGGAAGAGTTAGCTCTAAGTTTATGAATGAAAAATGTTCTACTCATGGCCCTGAAGCTATACATATCTTCACTTTCCATTTATATTGCATATGCTGAGAGTATTTGGAACCTGAACATTGACAAAAACTTAGGTTAAGAATTAGGGATGGAGAAATTCTCTCTCATTTCTGAGAGTTAAGTTAAGTTTTTTATATGTATGGAATCGTGGCTTGATGCTTGACATTTTTCATGTTATGAGTTTGTGCTAAAAATCCAAGAATCATGAGATAGCAGAAACGCGTATTTTGTTCAAGGATGCTGGAGGTTGAAGAAGACAGAGTCCTTGGGCTGGGCCTGAAATGTTTTTCCTTTTCACACCACTGTTTTACACATGCACCCCCTGGCCCATTTTGAGTTTTATTTATCATTTTTAATTTTTTCCTTTTGATTTTGTTTCTATATTTTTATTTAAACATGAAAAAATATTAAAATTATTTTTCCCATTTTTTTTGCATTTTTTTTAATATTTATTTGGCTTTATTTAGTTTTGTACATAAATAAACATTTATATACTTTTATTTGAAATAACCAAAAAATAATATAAACACTTTTATTTTCTGATTTTTATTTTTTATTTTACCTTTGAAAACATTTTACATAAAATATACTTTTTTTTTGTAAATATTAAATATTTTATTTTTGTACATATAATATATATTTAATAAATAATGTAAATACTTATATATTCATTAGTATATTTAGGTTAAAAACACCAAAATAATACATTTTTTATTTTTATTAATATTTAACTTAAAAAATCACTTTTTGACAATATATTTTCTTTTATTTATTTTTTGAACATAATTAATAAATATTGCATATATTAAATAATTAATACATTTTGTTTAACAAAATTAGGGTTTTGCCCTAAATACCTAAAAATACCAAAAATTAATTCATTTTATTTTTGTTTATTTGACACATAAAAAACACTTTTTTACATACATATGAAAACCATTTTTGCATTTTTGCATATTTATTTAATTTTATTTAATTATTGTGCAATTAAATCCCTTGTAAAAATTCAATTTGGATGTAATAGTTTAGGTTTAATTTCTTGTTAAAATATCCCCATTTGAACATTTGTACCCCCCATCCCATATATTATGTTGTAATAACTTAGGACCCTTTTATTTTTTGCATTTAAAAGCTTTCTAATTATGCCATGTTAGAATTAGGGTTTTGAATGCAAATCAAAAACAACAAATAATTTGACCTAAATTCAAGATAAACAAACATGAAAATGGACAACACTAATCACACTTGCACCCCCTAGGGTTACTCCACTTGCTGCCTTCAATAATGGGCCATATTGCATGTTAGGTATCTTTGGAAAAAACAAAACAATTCAAATGATCATAGTCCCTCGATGACGCTTTCGAAAGTTGCCTAAAAATGATCAAGTCCCTTAAAGGAAAAATTGCCCAAAGATACTTGGCACCATTGCAATCATGGTCTAAACGATGACCCGCACCCGTCCCGTTCACATCCTAACACAAGATTGTCCACCAAATACAATGGTGGAACAAAATTGTTAAAAGGGTTAAAACATAGCAAAGATCTTTGAGAAATTTAGGGTAGATAGCTCTTGGTTACTTGCCAACTTGCAAAACAAAAACACTTGCCTATTTTTCAAAACCACACATCACAACACACTTTCAAAACAACTTTCAAAAAAACATTGAAAACTTTTCAAAAGACATACACCTTTGTATACATCCCAACATGGATCATTGCAAAGGTTGCCACCACATTGGCCTCTTTTGAAAACATTTTCAAAACCCACACACAAAGCACCATTTCAAACAATTGAAAATCAAGGCAAGTTGATCTAAGCAAGTAACTAAGAGCCCATGGATAACCATGGATAGAAAGGGTGCTAATACCTTCCCTTTCTATAATCTACTCCCCGAACCCAAGAAAACATCTCAAAGGTTTTTGCTGTACTTTTTAACCTTTCCTTAGGATAAAATAAAAAGTCGGTGGCGACTCTTGCTCAACCGAAACATTTGCGAAAACAAAACGCAAAACACAAGTCATTTCTCCCACCGTATCACAGAACTGGCGACTCTGCTGGGGAAACTTAAAAGTGGAGTAACCTTAGGGCTTAGATCACCCTCTTGCATGACTAATTGTTTGTTTTGATTGCTTTACATCTTGGCTCTCTTGTTTGGGTTTGCAATCCTACACCCGGATTTAGGGAAACATTCATAGATAGCAATACGTTGTGGAAACTGTGCGGGGTATACCGACATGGTTGAAGCAATAGCTATATTAGTGCGACATATTTGTGAGTACCGGTAACCCTTGAGTTCAATCAAGGAGAGTACGGGGCCGCTGAGTGATGTCACTAAGCACTAATGACCTAGAACCTTACTTGACCATCTTGGCCTTTTATTAGGGGTAGTGAGATGACCGGCTTTGGTGCAGTCCGAAGTTGGTAGATAATCGATACTACACTCATTGAGGGTTGTTTTCTTGGAATATTTTGGTCGCTAGTTAAGTGGCTAAACCAAAACAATGAACAATGAAAACAATCCAGTGATATCGAGCTCCTTAGAACCCGGTTACTATTTATAGGACAGGTTTTTAAGCCAACTACACTCAAGAGGGTACTTACCTATGAAACCCCATGCAAGCCTGAAACTAGGGTTTGGTGTGAATTGCTTGTACATATGTTTTGTGCATACATCATGAACATCATAAAGCATCATATGCATTCACTAACCATTTCAAGGGTTTAGATCTTCATCTTTGTTCTTGTTTTGTAGGTCATGGAAATTCTTCGAAGAAAAACCATCCAAGTCAACCTTGTGAGAATCCCTCCTCAACTCAAGGAGCTCACATCAAGAATTCCGGAAAGCTCTCCCTTCAGTGAAAGACATGGTAGACTGCTCAGCCTAGTCAACACCAACATTGAAGAAGACCTGATGAAGGTGCTGTTCCAGTTCTTTGACCCTCTTCACCACTGTTTCACTTTCCCCGACTACCAGTTGGTGCCCACTTTGGAGGAATTTTCTCAACTCCTGAGAATTCCTATCCTTAATCAACTACCTTTCAACGGTACGGAAAAGGAACCAAAGCCTGAAGATGTTGCTCAAGCACTACATCTACAGCCATCTGACATCAAGGGGAATTGGGAAACTAGAAGCGGTGTCAAAGGCTTCTTGGCAAAATTCTTGTTTGAGAAGGCACAAGAGTGTTGGAATTCATTGGACCTACAAGCCTTTGAAGAAATTGTGGCCCTCCTTATCTATGGGTTGGTCTTGTTCCCAAATCCTGACCAGCTTGTAGATGTCAACGCCGTCAAGATTTTCTTATCCAGGAATCCAATACCAACATTGCTTGGGGACATTCTTCACTCATTTTACACTTGAACAATGAGAAAGAGGGGTGTTCTCATGTGTTGTACTCCTCTTCTTGCAAGGTGATTTATTTCGCACCTTCCACAATCTGTCTTGAAGAATGACCAAGGCTTAAGGTGGTCACAACGGTTGATGACCCTTACTCACTCTGATGTACATTGGTGTTCTCGGTCCAGAGAAAATGTTATCATCGTCGATCATTGTGGAGAGTTCCCTAATGTTCCATTACTTGGCATTAGGGGAGGCATTACCTATAACCCTTGTCTAGCCTTGAGACAATTTGGATATGCACGGAGAGATGGCCCTCACGACATGTTGATTCCTGACCTAGTTTTTGACTTCGACAACGATACGCAAGGACTTCGCCAAAGATTCATCAGAGCTTGGAGGATGCCTAACAAGGTTGACAGCAAAACACTGGGGCACAAGAACTCCATCCCTCTTGAGCCTTATCTCAAGTGGGTACGAGCCCGAGCCCAGAGTCTAATGATGCCTTATCCTCATGTTCTCCCTGTGATTAAAGAGCCCGTTACGGAAGGAGAGGTTCCCTACACCATCCTATATCCTGACATGCCTACATCGTGGGAGGAGATGCAGAAGAGTTGGATCCAACTTAAGGAGGAACGAAACACTTTTGAAGCCAGCTTCTACGCCAGTGAGAAGAAGGTTCTAGAGCTTACCCGCCGACTCCATGAGGAAGAGACCCTTAACACCTACATCGCACCAAAGAGGATGCGCAATGTCTTTTTACATTGAGAAGTTTTTTGTAATATTTGGCCCATGGGGCATTTATGTACTGACAAATTTCTTCTTAATATGACGTGCGTTCTTTTTTGTTTGCAACAATTTTGAATGTTCTAAATCCTTGAATGAATTGCATACATAAGCATACCATTCATCATGTGCATAAACAGGTCTCCACACCAGGTTTCCTTATCTTTCTGCTGTTTATTTCAGTAAGATGGATCTCGAACAGACGGTCAAGGACTTGCAGTCTCAAAATGCACAGTTTCAACAACTCCTGATGACCTTGGCTAAGGGTCAGGAAGATCTGAAAGCCCTGTTGGGGAACAAAGACCAAGTGAAAAAGAAGAAGAAGAGAATCGGGGTGGCTACCCTAGGAAGAAGGTTTGAGGGTGAAGCCAGAAGAGTGCTTGAATTTCCCCCTACATCTGAAGAAGGAACCAGTAAAGGGAATGCGGCTACGGTACCTTCCGAATCCGAGGTGGAAGAAGAGGAGGCTAAAGAAGACGAAGACTACTCTGATCAACAATACCCGCCCGCTGATGATAAGTACAAGGGTTTGGAAGACAGGTTGGCAGCTATGGAGCTGCAGAGAGTTCCCGGCTTAGATTTCGAAGACTTGGGATTAGTTGCTGGAATTGTGATCCCCCCGAAGTTCAAAGTGCCAGTTTTTGTAAGGTATGACGGGCTGTCCTGCCCGAAAATGCATCTCAGATCATATGTAAGGAAGATCCAACCTTACACTGCAGACAAGAACCTCTGGATCCATTTCTTTCAGGATAGCCTTTCTGGGGCTCAGCTCGAGTGGTTCTATCAGCTGGATGGAGCCAGTATCCGAAATTGGGAAGACTTGGCCACCGCATTTTATAAACAATATCAGTACAATTCTGACCTCGCTCCTACGCGTACCCAACTCTAGGGTATGTCACTAGGGACGGGCGAAGGATTCAAGGAATATGCGCAAAAGTGGAGAGACCTGGCTGGCAGGGTGCAGCCACCGTTGACTGACCGTGAACTTGTTGACATGTTCTTAGGGACCTTGTCTGGTCCGTTCTTTAACCATCTGATTGGTAATTCTTCTGCTGGGTTTACAAATTTGATCTTGACTGGTGAGAGGATAGAAGCTGGTATCAAGTCAGGGAAGATACAGAAAGGTGCCGCCGCGAGTACTGAGAAGAAGCCTTTCAAGAAGGAAGCTAGTGCTGTTTATGGTCCTAGAAGACAAGTTAAGCCGGAACGCCGCTAAGCTGTCAATGCATTGGTAATTTCAAAGTCTGTTGCTTCTCCTCATAAGTATAATCAACAAAGGGGTGAGAGGCCCAAAAGGCAGTACACCCGACTTAGTATGACCATGTCTCAAATTTTTCCGCAACTACTATCAACCAATCTGGTAACTGTCAAAGAAGCTCCGAAGGTAGTGAACACAGCTTCTCCAAAGTACAACCCCAACGCCCGTTGCGCTTATCACTCTGATAGCCCCGGACATACTACGGACGATTGCTGGGCTCTGAGGAATAAGGTTCAAGACCTTATTGATGCTAAAGAAATACAGTTTGAGGCGCCTGAAAGACCCAATTTTGTGACCGCTCCCATGCCCTAGCATGTAGTGAATGCTGTGGAAGAAGACCGATATGTAGCCTTCGTGGAAGAGATTGTTACTCTGTTATCGACTGTTAAAAGGAATCTGTTGCTAGCCAGTTTATTTCCGGGATGTGGTGAAGATTGCCTTCTATGTGCTGTTTCCCCTTTTGGTTGTCCTTTGCTGGAATCAGGTATCCAAAGCCTGATGGATAGCAAAGAAATCTTGTTCGAGAAGATTGCCGTTCCTGCTGTCCCTGCCGAAGAAGTTTCTATCGTCACTATTTTCAACAAACCTCCTAAGGCTCCCTCAAAGAAGCCTGTCAAAATCATGTCCGCTCAGAAGATTGCTCCTATCATCATTACTGTTCCGGGACCCCTCCCTTATACATCTGACAAAGCTGTCCCATGGCACTATGGGGCAGATGTATATGTGCTTGGAGTGAAACAAGAGTTTGATACAAGTGCCGGTGTTAGTAACATCACCGGGTCTGCCAAAATTACTCGCAGTGGTAGGTTGTTTTCGCCAGATATCGCACCACCAGTTATTCAGAAACCTCTTATCATCACACCCGTAAGTGTGCATGTTTCCCTTCCTAATCAAGTTCCTGTTTCTACCCCTGCCGCCGAGTCCTCTAACGCTCGGGGCAAAGGGATTGCTACTAATTTTCCTGCCCTGACGGAGGCGCCGAAGACAACCGCTGTTGAAGCCTCCCAGCAAGAGATGGAGGAGATCCTCAAGATTATCAAGAAAAGTGATTTCAATATTGTCGAGCAGTTGGGGCACACCCCATCAAAAATTTCTATGCTATCATTGTTGTTGTGTTCAGAGGCCCATGCCAAGGCCCTGATCTCCTTCCTGAAGATGGCTCATGTGCTGCAAGAAACATTTGCTGATCAATTTACTGATTGTATGGCCAACTTGACTGCCGATAATGGTTTGGGCTTTTCTGACGCCGATCTGACTGCAAAAGGAAAGAACCATAATGATGCCCTGCATGTCTCTATTGAATGCATGGGCACTACTCTTGCCCATGTGTTGGTGGACACCGGTTCTTCATTGAATGTATTGCCCAAGAAAGCCTTAGACATGTTAGATTGTGGGGGTTTGGAGCTCAAGCCTAGTAACATTGTAGTCCGAGCCTTTGACGGTTCAAAGAGGATGGTACATGGCGAAGTTGACATCCCAATCAGGGTTGGTTCTCAGGTGTTTGATTCTACTTTCTATGTGATGGACATCCGTCCATCCTACTCTTGTTTGCTGGGCCGTCCGTGGATCCACAAGGCTGGAGCGGTGACCTCCACACTACATCAAAAGCTTAAATACCCGGTTAGAGGAAAGATTGTTACAGTTCAAGGGGAAGAGGAGTATATGGTCAGCCACTTAAATTCGTTCCGGTACATAGAAATGGACGGGGAATTCATTGAAACCCCCTTTCAGCACTTTGAAGAGGTGCCTCAGACATTGGCGTCAGCTGAAACTGTGATTGAAGACCCTCCTTTGAAGATGGCTTCCTTAAAGGATGCCCAGGCTGTGATTGAGAAGGGTGAGTGCGCAAACTGGGGCCGACTTCCTGACTTCACTCCGAAGACCGACAAGTTTGGTTTAGGCTTCACTACAGAGGCTAAGAGGGTTGTTCACAAAGCAAGAATTGGAGGACCTCCCGTGTTCATCACCAACCCGGGAGTGAATGCTATTGAAGACGACGTGGAGGAATCAGAGTTTGACAGCTGAATCTACCCAACAACCGACAATGGACCAAGCAACTGGACTGCCAAAGACTTTACACCTATTACTTTTGTCACTCAGTAATGAACTCTTTTGTTTTCAATTTGTAACAAACAATATGTTGAAACTTTTATGGCTCGGTGTCCTACCCGGGGCACCGTGGCTCCATTTGTGAGGGCTTTTTGTATGACATTTTCATATATCATTAATCAAAACATTGGACGTTTGTTGCATTTCAAATCTTGTGCTCCTTTTCTTTCTTTATCATATATTGCAAAACAGCTATATTTACACACACTCACTTATACAGGTTCCAATCCACTCTGGATCTCACTGGTAACGACTCTGCTACTGCCAATTATGACTTCGAGAATCCGATCAACTTAGCCGAAGACGAAGGTGAAGATGATTGCGAAGTGCCTGGTGAACTTGCAAGACTGTTACTCCAGGAAGAGAGGGCCATCCAGCCACATGAAGAGCCAGTGGAAACGGTAAATCTGGGTACTGAGACAGACAGGAAGGAAGTCAAGATTGGTGCCAATCTAGAGCTCAGTGTGAAACAACGGTTGATTCAGATGCTGAATGACTACATGGAAATCTTTGCTTGGTCTTACGAAGACATGCCTGGTTTGGATGCCGACATTGTGGTTCATCACCTGCCTACCAAGGAAGACTGCCCTCCGGTAAAACAAAAGGTCCGCCGTATGCGTCCAGAGATGTCCGAGAAAATCAAAGCTGA
Organism: Vicia faba; assembly: GCA_948472305.1. Taxonomy (NCBI): domain Eukaryota; kingdom Viridiplantae; phylum Streptophyta; class Magnoliopsida; order Fabales; family Fabaceae; genus Vicia; species Vicia faba. Next base: position 74,668,003 of record OX451740.1, read on the forward strand.
GGTTATGAAACAATTTGATGCCGGGTTCCTAGCAGTGACTTCTTACCCTCAGTGGGTTGCCAACGTGGTTCCAGTGCCGAAGAAAGATGGTAAGGTCCGAATGTGTGTTGATTACAGGGATTTGAACAGGGCCAGCCCCAAGGATGATTTCCCTCTGCCTTATATCGACGTTCTGGTCGATAACACTGCTCAGCATAAAGTTTTCTCCTTCATGGACGGCTTCTCCGGTTATAACCAGATCAAGATGGCTCCTGAAGATATGGAGAAGACCACTTTCGTTACTCAGTGGGGTACCTTTTGCTACAAGGTCATGCCATTTGGATTGAAAAATGCTGGGGCAACTTACCAACGTGCCATGGTTGCTTTATTTCATGATATGATCCATCATGAAATAGAAGTGTATGTCGATGATATGATTGCAAGGTCCCAAACTGAGGAGGAACACCTTGACCATCTGCAGAAGCTGTTTGACCGTCTGAAGTTGTACAAGCTGAGGTTGAACCCAAACAAGTGCACCTTTGGGGTGAGGTCTGGAAAACTACTGGGTTTCATTGTAAGCGACAAGGGTATTCAAGTGGACCCTGCCAAGGTGAAAGCCATACAAGAGATGCCAACTCCCAAGACAGAGAAAGAAGTCAGAGGCTTTCTAGGACGGTTGAACTACATTGCCCGATTCATCTCACATCTAACTGCTACCTGTGAACCAATCTTCAAACTGCTGAAGAAAGATCAAGTAGTACGTTGGAATGATGAATGTCAGGCCGCTTTCGAAAAGATCAAAGAGTATCTCTAAGAGCCACCCATTCTTATGCCACCGGTTGAAGGGAGACCTCTAATCTTATACTTGACAGTACTTGACAACTCAATGGGATGTGTGCTGGGGCAGCATGACGAGTCTGGCCGAAAAGAGCACGCCATTTATTACCTGAGCAAAAAGTTTACCGACTGTGAGACTCGGTACTCACTGCTCGAGAAAACTTGTTGCGCTCTGGTATGGGCTGCTTGCCGGCTGAGACAGTATATGTTGACTCACACTACTCTGTTGATTTCAAAAATGGATCCAATCAAGTACATATTCGAAAAGCCTGCTCTGTCCGGAAGAATAGCAAGATGGCAAATGATCTTGACAGAATATGACATCCAGTACACAACTCAAAAAGCAATCAAAGGAAGTGTATTGGAAGACCATTTGGCACACCAACCTGTGGATGATTACCAGTCATTGAACTTTGAATTTCCAGACAAAGATATCATGGTAGTGACAGATTGTGAAGTACCCGGACCGGATGAAGGACCTGAGGAAGGATCCCGATGGTCTATGCACTTTGACGGAGCCTCAAACGCTTTGGGTAATGGTATCGGCGCTGTGATCATATCCCCCAAAGGCACTCATACTCCACTCACCGCCCGGCTATGTTTCAACTGCACCAACAACATGGCAGAGTATGAGGCATGTGTCATGGGTCTTCAAGCAGAAATTGACCTAAGGATCAAGTTTCTGAGTGTCTTCGGAGATTCCGCTCTCGTGATCAATCAGGTCAAAGGCGAGTGGGATACGAAACACCCAAATCTTATTCCTTACAAGGAGTATGTGCTGACATTGCTTCCCCACTTCGAAGAAATAACTTTTGAACACTTCCCAAGAGAGGAGAATCAGTTAGCGGACGCGTTGGCTACGATGTCTTCAATGTTCAAAGTCAAATGAGACAACGAGGCGCCCCAGATCATCATTTGGAAGTTGGACGAGCCTGCATATTGCTGTGATCTTGAGGCTGAGGAGGTAATTGAAAAACTCTGGTATCATGAAGTGAAGAGGTACTTGGAAGCTCAAGAATACCCCGAGGGTGCATCCGTTAACGACAAGAAGTTTTTGAGAAGGTTCGCAGCAAAGTTCTTCCTCAGCAACGACATTCTGTACAAGCGAAACCATGATTCAACCTTGCTGCGTTGTGTGGATAAGACTGAAGCAGAAAGGATCATGGCAGAGCTACATGAAGGTACATTTGGAACACATTCCAGTGGAAATACCATGGCAAAGAAAATCCTTCGGGCAGGATATTTCTGGTCCACAATGGAAGCCGACTGTTATCAGCATTCTCGAACTTGTCATAAATGCCAGATCTATGCTGATAAGGTGCACATTCCTCCGGTTCCTATGAACGTCTTGACAACACCTTGGCCTTTTGCAATGTGGGGCATTGATATGATCGGCGAGATCCGACCAACGGCATCCAACGGGCATCGCTTCATCTTGGTAGCGATTGATTACTTCACGAAGTGGGTTGAAGCAACTTCCTATGCTAAGGTAACCAAGAGCGTCGTGGCACGGTTCATTCGGCATAACCTGATCTGTCGATACGGTGTACCTGAGAGGATCATTATGGATAATGGTACCAATCTTAACAACAAGATGATCACTGAGCTCTGCGAGCAATTCAAGATACAACACCATAATTCTTCTCCCTACCGGCCGAAGATGAATGGGGTTGTCGAAGCGGCAAATAAGAATATCAAGAAGATTTTGCAGAAGATGACAGTGACTTACAAAGATTGGCACTAAATGTTACCGTTTGCTCTTCATGGATACCGTACCTCAGCACGGACGTCAACAAGGGCAACTCCCTTTTCTTTGGTCTATGGCATGGAGGCAGTCTTGCCTATTGAAGTCTAGATACCCTCTCTCCGGATAATGAAGGATGCAGACTTGAGCGAAGATGACTGGATCCAGACTCGACTTGATCAATTAAACCTAATTGACGAAAAGAGACTCACTGCTATTTGTCATGGTCAGACGTACCAAAAACGGATGATCAGGGCATTTAACAAGAAGGTCAGACGACAAGAGTATCAAGTCGGAGATCTGGTAATCAAGCGCATCATTCTTCCTCAAAGTGATCCCAGGGGCAAATGGACCCCTACGTACGAAGGGCCATTTGTGGTTAAACATATCTTCTCAGGAGGAGCTATGATTCTAACCACCATGGATGGTGACGACCTTCCTCACCCTGCCAATGCAAACATAGTGAAAAGATACTACGCATGAATAAGGACCCGCTAGGTTGACACACCTAGGCAAAAATAAGGGCTTCCCGGCGAACCAAAAGGGTTCGGGCAAAAATAAGGGATGAAAATGAAAAAAAATCTGTACACCCGGCAGTCGAAAACCTGAAAAGGCGGCTTGGGCAAAAATGGGTATCCCGGTGGACTGAAAACCCGAAAGGGCGGTCCAGGAAAAAGTTAGGGATAAAGCGTAATACTATGTCTCGTTGGATCACCTCGCATCCAGAATTCGACATCAACCATCAGACTTCGGCATCGATCAATCAGCTTCATCTTCAACTAAGCAACAAAGGGATGAGACGCTTGAAGACATAAAGGCGATAGCAGAGTTGGAACCCAGTGGGATTATTTTTCACATAGCTGTTTTGTTTCCCTTTCACAAAATTGTATAAACTTTATTTTGTTCGGCGGTGTTCTCTTACTAGGACGTCAGCCTCTTGTACAAAAAATGCCTATTTACAGGCAAATTTCAAAATCAATACAAGTTCAATTTTTCAAACAAATTATCCATTGTTTTTCCTTTTTCTGTTTTGTTTTGCGAAGAACGTCCAATGTTCATTTTTGATATATGCATTTGACATTAATTGCTAATCACGAATACTTGCATGCGAAACAAAGGATTAATTACAGAAGACATCAGAAACAGGGGCAATTTAGATTTGTCTAAGCGATTTAGTTGCTTTGTCCACCAAGGTACCAAGGTAAGTTCAGCTGAAGAACGTAACCAAGTTACCTCAACTCCCCGCAGAGTAAGGCGAGATTCAACAATACTTCCCCCAAGTAGAGTTGGTTTCTTATCAGCCTTGTAAAATCAGAATAGTCCCAACAAGTCAGCAATACTCTCCCCAAGCAGAGATAATCCACTGTCAGCCTTAAGGAATTTGAGCATCCCCAGAAGATCTCAACATTCCCCAGCAGATTATAGGCATTCCTCAGCAAGCATCCCCGGTAGTCTTAATATAAGGTTGTTCCCCGGCGGAATACTATCCCCAGTCTATCTGAAAATTTTCCCCAGATGAGTTGAGTCATTATCCCCAGCAGGTCTTGAAGCTCATCCCTAGTAGATTCTGGAAGCTTATCCCCTGCAGAGTACGGACGTCTCTCCCCGACTTTATTCAAAGTTATTCCTCATAAGATCTTATAACTGGGTTATCCTCAGCTAATAACCACGGAAAGACCGTCCTCGGCAAAGTTCTGCCTATCCCCAGCAGAGTTCATCAAAGTTCCCCAACATAACTTATCAGCAAAATCCCCAGCGGAGTTTATCGTTGAAATCCCCAGCGGAGTTCTCATTAAAACCTCAGCGAGGTATCTTTTCCCACAGAGTAATTCCCCTCAGAGTAATTTCTCTAACAAGTTTGTTCCCCAACAGAGTCATCTTCTCCTACCGGTTTATTCTTGCAATCATCATCCCCAGTGGAAACGAAGAACTCTACTCTTCAACATCAGCCCAGGATTTGATTCCCCGGCCGGTCGTCAAGGATTTATTTTCCTAGACGAAAATACATTCATAGACATTTCACATTTCATACATTTTGTTTACGTACATGACAAAGTGCATACAACACTATCTCATTTTGAGCATCATGACATCATGAATCTCATACATCATGACATTGCATACAACTGATGCTTTTCCTTTTCAGGAAAAGATCAATCCAAAAGATGATTACTGTCAACTTTCGCAATTCCAGATTCGATTCCTGTATCTAGACAGGGCACATCTGTGAGTGACTAATTGTAGATTCGATACCTGTATCTAGCCAGGGCATATCTGCATGAAGAGTTTGAAGATCAACCCCTGTAACAGGCCAGGAAATTATCTTTCATTCTCAGGTCAGAGGTTTACACCTGTATCCAGCCAGGAAAAGCTATCTCTACCAACCTTTTGCAATTCCAGATTCAATTCCTGTATCTAGCCAGGGCACATCTGTGAGCAACAATTCCAGATTCGACACCTGTATCAAGCCAGGGCATATCTGTAGACGACAATTCCAGATTCGATTCCTGTATCCAGCCAGGGCATATCTGTGAATATTTGATTGTGGATTCGACACCTGTATCTAGCCAGGGCACATCTGCATGAACAAGTTTAGAGATTCGATACCTGTATCCAGCCAGGGCACGCCTGTAAACAACCTTTCGCAGTTCCAGATTCGATTCCTGTATCTAGCCAGGGCACATCTGTGAGCAACCAATTGTAGATTTGACTCCTGTATCTAGCCAGTGCATATCTGCATGAAGAGTTTGAAGATCAACACCTGTAACGAGCCATGAAACATCTTCCTTTCTCAAAGTACGCAAGTTCTCGCTAAGGAATCTCTTATGCAATCAACACCTCCAAATGGCATCTATAAGCCCATTCCCGACAAGGTTCGGTCACGTCTCCAGATGGCATCTATAAGCCCATCCCTCTATCCACCATCTCTCCAAATGGCATCTATAAGCCCATTCCCGACATCACATTGCTGATACTCCACCATGCGAGTGCAAATTTCTGGGCACTCTAGTGTCCAATCTCCTTTTACCCTCGAGTCGCGAAAGGCAAACTTGCCAATCTAACTCTTCAGGTCCAAGAAGATTGAACAGGGGCAACTGTTGTACCCCAAAATTTTCCCTCCCATTTCCTCAACATTTTCTCACCACAAGACCCTTGGAGTTCAAGATCCAGCTAGGGTTTCCTCTACTCAGGACTCCTCCTTGCACTGTTGACCCAAATTAGGGTTTGTGTTTGCACAAATATGTTTTGACCTAGAATGCCTAAGATGACTTTCATGCTTCATATTGGACTCCCAAGTTTATCCATACCAAGTTTCAAGCCTTGATTCCAAGTTTTGCCCAGTCAATTGGACAGTTGACCTAGAAATCAACTGTATTGGGGAAAAAGTCAACTGTGGTCAATTGACAGTCAAACCTCATGTTTTTTGACCCACATCAACATTATGAACTCATATGGACTATTTGATCAAGTTTGGATCACAATTCCATAAGAAATTTGATCAGATCATCAAAAGGGCAAAATGGTCATTTTTAGGGTTTTGACTGCACAAAGGCAATTTTTGACTGTTTGACCTAGCCAATGGCAAACCAAGCTCATATATGGACTCAAGGACCCCATGGAATTGTTTTGACATGTTCAACAAGTTCAAAAGATCCCAAATGCACAAGATTGACAGATGAATTTTCCAGTCAATTGATCAATTTTTGACTGTATACTGAAAAGTCAAACTTTGACTTTTTGGTCAAAATCAAGTATCAAGATTCATTTTTCATCAAAACATGTCAAAACATGAAACTTGTTCATCAAGAAATCAAAAATCAAAAATTAGGGTTTGAAATGAAGAATTTTCATAACTTAGAATTTTTCTAAGTTATGAAAATCCCTAATTTTTTCCTAACTTTGTCCCATTTTTTCACAAAGATGCATTTGGATTCAAACAAAAGTCAAAACATGAAAGTTATAGTCCATTGCAAAATATACAACTTTGATTCACAAAGTTTCCTCAAAAGAAGCTTGTAGCTCAAGTTATGATTTTTGGAACAATGGTGCAAAACATTCTTAACTTAGAAAAATTTTGACCTATTATAGGCAGGATTTTTGCCTAACTTCATGGTCACTTTTCACATGCTTCCACTTGGAATTTCAATTTGCATTACAAAGATGGATTGTATTACACATTCCAAGCTTTCAAAAATGTCCAAGAACTCATCAAACAACCTTGTGGTTAGGGAGAATCGAATTTGGCAATATGGGCAAAACTCACTTTGTTCATGGCCAATTTACATGTCCATAACTTTGCATTTTTGAACTCAGCATGCTCTAAGCTAGATTACAGGTCCTTTATCTCATCCACACTCATAAATTTAATGCAAACCCCTTATGTTTAAGCCTTATCTTATGTGTTTAGACATTGCATACAAGATTGAGCCATAATTAGAAAAAGCAATATATCCATTTTTGAAAAGTTGAACTTTATGTCAAATTTGCAAATCAAGAAGTACAAGGCAAATCTCTTTGGCACAAGTTCAGAAGCATATCACACTGATGAAGGGGGATGGTTGCAGCACATTGGAGGGGCCTGCACAAGTCTAGAAACCAAGTTGACATTTTTTGCTTAAGTGTGAAGAAACTTGGCATAACACACAACAACTCTCATTTCTGCCAACACAAGCTAAGACAAACTTGTTGTACACCCTCCAAACATAAAACCTAAGCTAAGGCACGAGCAAAACACCTTCTAAACCTCAGCAAACCTCAAAACACCATCCTACTGCAGAAAACAGAGTCACCTCTGCAGTTGGACTTCCACAACTCAATCTACTCGTGCATTCTTGCTAAAACCAGTTCATACACACTCCATACCACATATACAAGCTATCCCAAGCATTGGACACGGCCTGTAACCTCCCTAACACCATTTGCCATTTTCACTTTTTCTGTTTTGCAGGTTGATTGCCATAGCTCGATTCACTTGGTTTCAAAGCAAGCTAAAGGTTGGAATAACATCCCTGAACTTCAAGCAAGCTGTACCAATCCTCATCTTGACTTGAAAGTGCCTCCATTGCCATACACGATCCAAGCTGAACAGGTAAGTTCATGGACTTCTATCTCTCAATATAGGAAGAGTTAGCTCTAAGTTTATGAATGAAAAATGTTCTACTCATAGCCCTGAAGCTATACATATCTTCACTTTCCATTTATATTGCATATGCTGAGAGTATTTTGAACCTGAACATTGACAAAAACTTAGGTTAAGAATTAGGGATGGAGAAATTCTCTCTCATTTCTGAGAGTTAAGTTAAGTTTTTTATATGTATGGAATCGTGGCTTGATGCTTGACATTTTTCATGTTATGAGTTTGTGCTAAAAGTCCAAGAATCATGAGATAACAGAAATGCGTGTTTTGTTCAAGGATGCTGGAGGTTGAAGAAGACAGAGTCCTTGGGCTGGGCCTGAAATGTTTTTCCTTTTCACACCACTGTTTTACACATGCACCCCCCTGGCCCATTTTGAGTTTTATTTATCATTTTTAATTTTTTCCTTTTGATTTTGTTTCTATATTTTTATTTAAACATGAAAAAATATTAAAATTATTTTTCCCATTTTTTTTGCATTTTTTTTAATATTTATTTGGCTTTATTTAGTTTTGTACATAAATAAACATTTATATACTTTTATTTGAAATAACCAAAAAATAATATAAACACTTTTATTTTCTGATTTTTATTTTTTATTTTACCTTTGAAAACATTTTACATAAAATATACTTTTTTTTTGTAAATATTAAATATTTTATTTTTGTACATATAATATATATTTAATAAATAATGTAAATACTTATATATTCATTAGTATATTTAGGTTAAAAACACCAAAATAATACATTTTTTATTTTTATTAATATTTAACTTAAAAAATCACTTTTTGACAATATACTTTCTTTTATTTATTTTTTGTACATAACTAATAAATATTGCATATATTAAATAATTAATACATTTTGTTTAACAAAATTAGGGTTTTGCCCTAAATACCTAAAAATACCAAAAATTAATTCATTTTATTTTTGTTTATTTGACACATAAAAAACACTTTTTTACATACATATGAAAACCATTTTTGCATTTTTGCATATTTATTTAATTTTATTTAATTATTGTGCAATTAAATCCCTTGTAAAAATTCAATTTGGATGTAATAGTTTAGGTTTAATTTCTTGTTAAAATATCCCCATTTGAACATTTGTACCCCCCATCCCATATATTGTGTTGTAATAACTTAGGACCCTTTTATTTTTCGCATTTAAAAGCTTTCTAATTATGCCATGTTAGAATTAGGGTTTTGTATGCAAATCAAAAACAACAAATAGTTTGACCTAAATTCAAGATAAACAAACATGAAAATGGACAACACTAATCACACTTGCACCCCCTAGGGTTACTCCACTTGTTGCCTTCAATAATGGGCCATATTGCATGTTAGGTATCTTTGGCAAAAACAAAACAATTCAAATGATCATAGTCCCTCGATGACGCTTTCGAAAGTTGCCTAAAAATGATCAAGTCCCTTAAAGGAAAAATTGCCCAAAGATACTTGGCACCATTGCAATCATGGTCTAAACGATGACCCGCGCCCGTCCCGTTCACATCCTAACACAAGATTGTCCACCAAATACAATGGTGGAACAAAATTGTTAAAAGGGTTAAAACATAGCAAAGATCTTTTAGAAATTTAGGGTAGATAGCTCTTGTTTACTTGCCAACTTGCAAAACAAAAACACTTGCCTATTTTTCAAAACCACACATCACAACACACTTTCAAAACAACTTTCAAAAAAACATTGAAAACTTTTCAAAAGACATACACCTTTGTATACATCCCAACATGGATCATTGCAAAGGTTGCCACCACATTGGCCTCTTTTCAAAACATTTTCATAACCCACACACAAAGCACCATTTCAAACAATTGAAAATCAAGTCAAGTTGATCTAAGCAAGTAACTAAGAGCCCATGGATAACCATGGATAGAAAGGGTGCTAATACCTTCCCTTTCTATAATCTACTCCCCGAACCCAAGAAAACATCTCAAAGGTTTTTGCTGTGCTTTTTAACCTTTCCTTAGGATAAAATAAAAAGTCGGCGGCGACTCTTGCTCAACCGAAACATTTGCGAAAACAAAACGCAAAACACAAGTCAGTTCTCCCACCGTATCACACCAGTACCAACACTTAACATTCTTGAGATCGTACTCATCTCCTTGCATTTCCGACTCAGTCTCGTGATTTAAAAACGTTCCAATAACTTTTACAATCACTCACAAGGATTCCATGACACAGTCTACATCAATTTGTCACTTTATCACCGTTCAAACGTCGACATCTTATGCAACGACCACTCAAATCAAAAACTTCACAGTCCACCAGCAACGCTGAAACATCGCAACTTTCTAAATTCCATCTTCTAAGAATTATCCTTGTTACTTAACAATCACTTTCAGAAACATCACTGATTTACACTCTACTTGTATATCAACAACCGTTACATTGCTCCTCATCCTTCGAGAAGTAAACATCAACAATTTTTGATCATCCTCCCTCAAGACGCTCCATATTGGTTAACAAACAAACTCTTGAATCCATGTCACTTTCGGATTCAGGAGACAACAAAACTTCAACAATACTTGCCTTGTCGCCATCAACTGCATACCGAACTAACGTCTTACAACCGAAACATAACCGAGAAGCAGAGCTTCTCCCACACTAATATTCAAACCAACTCCTGCATACAATCAATTATAAAAGAAAAAGAGTACTGACAGTATGTCACACATGCATACTAAGAAACAACACATCGATAATATTCAACTATCACACTACTCTAAAGACTCAACAACTTGGTCGGACGGACATACCTGCTTTGATACCACTAACGTAATACCCCATTTCTACCCGACGAATATATATAAAATAAGAGTTGTAAAATTTACAACAAACAATGGAATGCTACACTTTGTTTACTTCAGTAACTAATAAATAGTCTCTGCTATTACTTTTGCTAACTCTGCAACATAACAATTTTGTAACTAATTTAATATCTACTATATATATACATATATTCTATAGTTATTTAATTATTCTTCTATGGATTAACATGATAAGACCATAAGAAGTATTGATTACTTAATCTCTGTGATAACAATTAGTAACCAGTTAATAAAGTAACAAACACAAGAAACAAACAAAACAAACAAAAGAAAGATAGAGGTTTATGGGTGTGCCCCTCGTCACCCAACTGTGCCCCTCAAGACAAAAATAAAAGGCCATGCCGCTCGTCATAGAGTTGTGCCGCTCAACACACTCCTCTCCATACCATTCCGGTCGGCATGCTCGTGTGCCCCTTGGCACAAAGTGTTTCTTATGCAGTTTCTTCACAGGTTTACTGATTCAAACATAGAATTCTCTTCGATTAACAATATTTTCACAACAACATGATACACCGCAATATTACATCGACATATCAACATAACGACCATATCATCAATATTATAATTTCCAACAACTGATAGTTAATTCTGCGAACAATTCAGGAACATCCACAACATGATAACAACATGATAACAACCAATTTCAACAACAACAACAACAACATACACACAACAACATTAAACCAACCTAATTCTTGCATAATATTCACCACAATTCCCATTATAGAGTCAGAACCCCATCCTTACCTCGGATTGAAGGTCGCTTTACAATCTTCTGATCGAACCTAACTTTACCCCTTTTCCTTGTTCCTCTTCTCGGCCCCTACTTACGTTACTGCATCAGACTTTCTTAACCTTTCTAATTAAACTAATTTCTTATTATTATAACTAAACCTAATAATAATATTATTATTCCTAATGGGCGCAACTTACACACCCCACCTATTACTACTTCTAACCATCAAAATAGGTCCAACTAATATTCTACTAATATTCTATACTTTCTAATATTATTGCTAATATTAATCAACTAAAATAATAACCCAAATAACAACTTAGAAACATATAACAACGTTTCACACATTTCAACAAATAATTTAATTAAATAATTAATTAAATTATCGGGTGTTACAGACGCTTTTTCCTCTATCCACTTGGTGAAGTAGTCGACGACCACTATCCAGTATTTGATTTGGTTGGTTCCGACCACAAATGGTCCAAGGAGATCCATGCCCCACCACGCGAAGGGCCAGGGGGATGAGAGATATTTGAGCACATTTGGAGGTTCTAAGTGCATATTCCCATGACATTGGCATTTGTTTCACTTTTTCACATGCTCCCTGGCATCGTGCTTCATGGTGGGCCAGTAGTATCCTTCTCGCAATTCTTTCCTAGCGAGGGACTTTCTGCCCATGTGTTAGGTGTTGATTCCTTCGTGGATTTCATGTAGGATGTGGGAGACTTTGATTTCTTCGACGAATTTAAGAAGAGGGATGGCGAATCCTCTTCTATATAAATTCCCTTCGACCAGAACGTAGGAGCAGGCTCTCTGTTTGACTATATCGACTTCCTTCTGATTGGTTGATATGTCCCCCTTTGTGAGGTAATTGTATATTAAGGTCATCCAGCAGTTACTTTCACCGATGGAGAGCACACCTAAAATTGAGGAGGGTTTTTTGATGCTCGCTTGATGGAGCATTTCCTGTATTACTAATTTATTCCCTCCTTTCTTCTTCGTTCTAGCCAGTTTCGACAAGATATCTGCTCAAGAATTATGCCTGCGGGGAACATGTTGTACCTATACAAAGTTGAATCTCTTCATTTTTTTCTCGGACTAGAGTCTAGTACTCCGAGAGTTAGTCGTTTTTGACCTGGTATTCTCCTCGTACTTGAGAGGCAACGAGCTAGGAGTCTGTGAAGATCTTCACTTCCTCGGCCCCCAAGTCTTCGGCAAGACGGAGTCCTGTGAAGAGAACTTCATATTCTGCCTGATTGTTTGAGGTTGGGGAAGATAGTGCTAATGATGCTTCGACCAATATCCCTTCCTCATTTTCCAGGACGATACCTGCCTCGCTTCCGATGGAGCTGGAAGCTCCGTCCATGAATATGTTTCACTTGTGTGTACCACTTATGGAGGCTGGAGAGGTCATCTTAGCTACAAAGTCGGCCAATACTTGTGCTTTAAGGGTTTTTCTGCGCTCATATATGATGTCGAGCTCAGAGAGTTCTAGTGACCATTTGAGCATCCTGCCCGCCATGTCGGGGCGACCAAGTAATTGCTTTATTGGTTGGTCGGTTCAGACTATGACAGTGTATGCTAGAAAGTAGTATCTCAGCCTTCTCGCTGCATTGATGAGTGCGAGGGCCAATTTTCTATCTGCTGGTATCTTACTTCAGGGCCTTGTAGGGCTTTGCGTGTGAAGTAGATAGGCTTCTACCCTTCGGGAGTTTCCCGAATGAGAGCAGTGCTAATGGGATTGAAAGCTACAGCCAAATAGAGGTAGATATTATATCCCTTATTTGGCCTTGACAGGACCGACGATTGAGATAACGCTCATTTAAGGTGGATAAGGGCGCGCTCGCACTCCTCGGTCCACTCAAAAACGACTTCTTTGCAGAGAAGCTTGAAAAAGGGTAGTGTGTGCTGGGCAGATTTTGCCACAAAATGGGATAACGAGGTGAGCATCGCTGTTGTACCCCAAAATTTTCCCTTCCTTTTACTCAAGACATTCTCCTAGAGTTCTCAAATGCTCAAGGTTGCTCAAGAATTAACCAGACAAATTCTTCTCCTAAGCAAGGGCCTACAACCAGGGTTTTGTGTTTCTCAAGGAAGATTAGGTTTCAAAGATCTCAAGTGGATTTCATGGTCTCTTATATGTCTCCAAGAATTCTCATACTAAGTTTCATGCTTTACATCACAAGGTTGCTCAATCAATGGCCCATATGGCTGAAAATCAACTATATTGGGTAAAAAGTTAATTGTGGTCAACATACATTCAAACTTCAAGATTTTTGGTCAGCATCAATATTTTGAAGTCATATTCACCATTTGATCAAGGTTTGGTCATGATCCATCAAGGAAAACTCTCAAATAATCAAAAGTTAAAGGTTGCCAAATTAGGGTTTTCTTAAGGAGAAGTCAATTGAACTTTGACCAAGCATAACTTTCACATGCTTCATCCGATTTTCCTCTACCAAAGCTCTTTGTAAAGGAAATTCAATTCTCTACAACTTTGTCTCTCTAAGCTCAAGTATAAAAAATGCTTCATTTGAGAGATATGAGCTAATACATTATAGGTCATTTCAAAAGTCAACAAAAAGGCACTTTTTGTCAAGGAAACTTACATCAAGATAAATTCTTGAAATGCAAAAATAATCAACATAGAGATTGTAAAGGACATCTTGAGATTTCCAAAAAGTCCAAGATCACCTTCAAATGATGAAAATTGAGAGAGGTATGACAAGTGCAAGTTGGGAAATTTTGAGCAAATGCATGAAATTCAAATTGAGCAAACTTGATTTTTTGGGCTAATGGGATATTGTTTCACAGTTTAAGCGTGTTCTACACTCCATGTGCACCTCAAGACTTATTCACACACCTCCATTTGATTTATTATATTTTATTTTTGATTTTTTATTCATTTAAAGGTCAAAATAAAACAAAATAATATCAAGGCTTGTTACAAGAGTCCAAGCCCAATATTTGACCTAAATTCTCTTCTATATATTGCATGCATTCAGACAAGACAAGGCACGCAAAAACCCTTACATGATCCATATTCCAAAATTCCAAAATTTGTCAAAATTAGGGCAAGAGAAAAACCTTGTCTCCAACCTCTTACAATCGAAAGTCAGGCCTTCCATCATCTCCCTGAAGATCCCAGGAGGTTATCCCTACCCTCTTTGAAGCTTAAAGCACGCAAGAATCCCACATTTCATCCTCACCAATTTTGGTATTGTTTTTCAAATCCAAAATTTTAATTTATGCATTGTTAACTAACCTGGTATGTTTACATGTTTTCATACCCATCATTAGAACATGTTTGATGCATAACATGTGAGCTCTAACCCAGGAATAACAAAATGCCATTGTTAGGGAACAATCAGATCATTGCTTCAAAAATCCTAATACAACCATTTTTAGGCCAAAACAACCTCAGAATTGGATTCAAGGGGGTCGATTTAGGGGGACATGGTCCTTCTCTCTTTCTAATATGCTTTGTTTTGCAGGTTTGAAAAAGCACCTAGCCGGAGAAGACGACCAGAGCTAGGGCTCCGGCGCTTCTCCAACCATCGTGATCAGAGTTATTTTATAAATACTTTGATTTGAATAAATAAACGCATATATCCCCACCCTAGTGATAGAAGCACGCACATTAAGGCATTACTGCACTAGGATGTGGGTTCGATCCCCGCCTTTTGAAAAATTTCTCTGTTTTTTCGTATTTTTTGTTGGTTTCATATGTATTGTAGCACGTTTGTATTCTGGACACCAATAAGCTTTGGGCGTAGTGGTAAAGAGGTGTGCTGGAGAGGCAGGGGGCGTGGGTTCAACACCCACCCCCAACATTCTTTTTTATTGATTCTTCACTAACCCTTATTATCTCATTTTTTCAATTATTTTCTTTTGGTTAATTAACCCTAAATTATTTTAATTAACCTAATATTTTTAAAAACCCTAATTAAATCAGGTTTTAGGTTTTTAATCAATTTTTAAATTAACTTTTTACTAATTAAAATTAATTAATTTTTTTAGGTATTTATTAACCCTTTCATTTAATTAATTAACAATTTTTTCAATTTTAAAATCAATTAGAATTTTTAGGGTTAATCATCATTAAAACTTTTTATTAAAAAATTTCCTTTTCCTTTTTCTTAGTCTTACAATTAGCATAGTTTTCTTTTCTAGCGTGTTTTACGATTATTGTAACTGCTCACAATTTGTAATAGTAATTAGGGTTCATTTTCCGCCTTTTCAATTATGTATTTCTCCCAAAGCCATGTAATAGTGTAAGGTTTTATTTTCTGCTTTTACTTTCCTCTTATTTACCGCTTTCCTATTTTTTACTGTTACTGTAGTAATTAGGTCATGTATGGCAAGATAAAATAAAACAATAGCAAACCCTAATTTCAAAGATAAGCATAACTGAATCACAACACACTTTGCACACCCGTAAATCTAGGGTAACCTCTTTTGTTGCCTCAGAAAAAACAGTCATGTCCCTCGAACATGGGGATGCTTTAGCACTATCCCTCGAAATCAAAGATCGTAGTCCCTCGATGACCCTTTTAATCTTGCATTCAGTAAATGATTTAGTCCCTTACAGAATTGCTAAAGCGCCCCTACAAGTTGCCTTCGATGACTGTACAACGACCCACGCCTGTCCCTTCAAATCCAATGATAGAGCTTCCTACTAACTAATGGTAGGACAGCGCTATCTAAAGGAGGAGGAAAATTACAAGAAAGACTTTGATACGCGTTCTCATGAACACTTTTCAAGCAAATATTTTCAAACACTTTGTACGCGTTCTCAAAAACAAAAGCAAGAATCATTACAATGTCTTTCCTTACAATTGGCATTTTCAAAATATTTTCTCAAACACACATTTACAAAGCAATTTTTAAAACAAACTGAGCTAAGTGATTAAGATCCCGTAGAGGACTACGGATAAAAAGTGAGCTAACACCTTCCCTTTTCATAACCTACTCCCCGAACTCCAAAAAATGTCAAAGGTCTTTCCTGTTCTTTTCACCCTTTCCTTATTGGATAAAATAAAAGTTTGTGGTAATTCTTGCTATCCGTAACATTTGAGATAAAACGCAAAACCATGTCAATTCTCCCACTGTATTACAGATCTAAAGACTCTAATGGGGATTACTAAAAAGAGGGGTTACCTTAGGGTTAGATCACTTTACTTATTTTACTTATTTTCTTTGTTTACTTTTACATTTGGGGTTTGCTCGAGTTTTACTTTCTTGCAAAGATCCTACACCCAGATATGGGGACCCTAGGTAAGTAGATATAGATCATGGAAACTACAACATAGACTGATATGGTTGAAGTGATAGATACATTAGTGCGATAAAGTGGTTGGTAGTGGTGTCCCTCAAGTCAATCGGGGAGAATACTAGGCTGTCGTGTGGTGTCATAAGCACTAATTGACTTTTAGAACCTTAATTGACCCAACTTGGCCATTAGAAGGTAGTGAGATAGTCGACTTTGGTACAGTCTAAAGTTGGTTGATACTCGATGCTACACTCATTGAGATTTGACTCTCGGTTTTTTTTGGTGGCAAGTCAGCTGCCGTGCTGAACAAAACCTATGAGAAAAATTAGTGATATTGAGATCCTTAGAACCCGGTTACTATTCTTAGGACAGGTTGAACATACTAAACTTCAAGAGGATACTTACCTACAGACTCCATGCAAGCCTTAAGCCTAAGGTTCTTGTATGCTTTGTTTATGTTTGTTATCTGTTTAAACATGACATCATAACATCATATCATGACATTTTCACTAACCATTTCAAGGATTTAGGGGATTTATCTTTGTTCTTTGTTGTAGGGTCATGGCTTCCAATCGCATAAATACTATCTGAATTAACTTTGTAAAAGTACCTTCCAAGCTTAAGGAATTAGTCTCAAAGGTTCCTGACAGTTCTCAATTCACGGAGAGACATGGTCATCTACTCAATTTGGTTACTACCGATTTAAAAGAAGACATGATGAGTGTACTATTCCAGTTCTTTGATCCTAAACATCACTATTTTACCTTCCCGAATTATCAGTTGGTGCCCATAATAGAAGAATTTTCTAAGTTACTCGGAGTGCCTATTCTTGATCAAATACCTTTCACTGGTCTATATCAAGTTCCAAAACTTGAAGACATTGTAACAGCCTTACATCTGAAACGATCGGGCATTGTATCTAATTGGGAAATAAGAAATGGAGTCAAGGGTTTTCTTCCTAAATTTCTGATAGAGAAGGCTCAGTGGTTTCTAGATGCCATGTGTTTTCATGCATTTGAGGATATTTTGGCTTTGCTGATCTATAGTTTGGTGATTTTCCCTAACCCAGACCAACTCATAGACGTAAACGCCATCAAAATATTTCTTACCCATAACCCGATGCCTACTTTGCTTGGAGATATTTTGCATTCTCTTCACACTCGTACTATGAGGAAGTGAGGGACTCTCATGTGTTGCATACCTCTACTTTCCAGGTGGTTTATTTCACACATGCCCCGATCAGTGAAGAATAATGGACAAGGTTTGAGGTGGTCTCAAAGGTTGATGTCACTCACTCATTCAGATATCCATTGTTGTTCCCGATCTCAGGAGGACATCACTATTATTGACTGCTGCAGGGAATTACCTAATGTTCCAATCCTTGTAATAAGGGGAGGTATCACTTACAACCATTCCCTATCTCTACGTTAGTTTGGTTATGCTCAAAGAGACAGTCCTCATGATATGCTCATCCAGCTTATAGTATTAGACTACGAGAAAGATCCTCAGAGTTACCCTCAAAGGTTTATACGTGCTTGGGACATGATCAATAAGATTGACAGCAAAACTTTGGGGAATAAGAATTCCATTCCTCTGGAGCCTTACCTCAAATGGGCATGATCTTGTGCTCAAAGTCTTATGATGCCATATCCTGCTGTCTTACTAGTGATAATAGAATCTATTGTTGAAGGAGATGTTCCTCATACCATTCTTCATCCTGATATGCCTACGGACTTCGAAGAGCTACAAAGGTCCTGGATTTAACTCAAGGAAGAAATGGATACCTTTGAGACTCAGTTCTATGCTAGTGAGAAGAAAGTATTGGAGCTAACAAAATGACTCCAAGAAGAACAAAGCCTTAATGCACATGTCAACACAAAGAGGAAACACCCATAGGAGACTTGAATTCATATTTTTCTTCTTTGTAACTCTTTTTGTTGTCATTATAAGCCTAGAAGGCAATTATAATTTGAGTTTGTTACTAAAACTTCTTTTATTTCCTTTTGTTTAAACAAATTTAAATCACACAAAGATCCTTGAAAACATTGCACTTGCATTTACATATTGTGCATATAATCACATAACATGTACTTTCTAGACAGGTTTTCTCATCTTCTTGCTGTTTATTTCAGTAAAAGATGGATCTCGAACAAACTTTGAAAGAACTTCAAGCTCAGAACGCCCAGTTTCAAAAAATGTTCCTGGACTTAGATAAGGGACAAGACGAGCTTAAGAACTTCATTACAAAAGGGAATAAGAAGAAAACTAAAAAGCCAACAGTCTTTCTCAATATGGGCAGAAGATTCAAAGGTCCGGTTAGAAGGGCTTTAGATTTTGAGGCCCCCCTAAATGAAGACGATAACCAAGAAGAAGATGATAAGAGTGTCAAAGCTGAAGAGAATAATAACCTTGGTTCTGGCCAAGATTCTGATGAAAACTATTTTGCTAAATAATATCCTCCCGCTGATGACTGTTATATCCTAATTTTTGCCCCTAATATTCCTCTATCATCTCATATCAAGCCAATTATATCAAGATCACACTAAGGTTTTGTTCTTCTCCCTATCTTTAGTTTGCTTATGAGGGATCACGACGAACTTTGATTTGTACATTGTGATCATATATGTCTTGTGTTGGTTAAATTTTAACTAACAAATACAATGAATGTTTTCTCTAAATGATGATACTATAGATGAGGGCACAACACACTTCATCAGGTTGATTCATAGGTTCATGAGTTTATTTCCATGCCTTCTTCAACAAAGCTTCATTGAGATTTAAGATTAATCATTGAGAGTTCTTTAAAGAAATACCATAACAAGGTATACTATGATTCACCATGCCTCAATTTATCAAAGGAAGTCAAAAGATTCAAGAATTGATTGAAGAAGTTTGACCTAATTGGACAAGTTCTTGATTCCTGGATCATAAGTGCATAACTCTCTCAATTCTTAATGTTTGGAAGTGTTTATTATTGCTATAGGTTCTTATTATCATACATAACAATATCTCTTCATATAGCAAAAGTATTTGTACAAGAAATATTGTCAAAATTGGAAGGGGTTACCAAGCCATTTTGATGCTCTAGGAGTTAGGGTTTTTGACTTATAAGGGCTATATCTTGACCATGTTTTGATATTTTTGATTGATTCCAAAGACATGATTATCCTTAAAGGGTTATAAACAAATCACTTCAAAAGTTTCAAGCAAATTTTGTGTGAAAGATTCCTAATGATGGAGAAATATTACAAGTCCTCTAGATAGGTCATCAAATTCCCTTATGTGACTTCAAAAAGTCATAACTTGATCGATTTTTATCTTCTTGAGCCTATTATTTTTCCACAATGATATTAAGAATGTGAAATTAAACTTTTCTTTTATGTGCAAAGCTTGAAAATGGTTAGAAGATGCCTCAAAAACCTAAAAGATTATAGGTCACCTCATGGATTTTCACCAAATTTAAAGGATCATAAGTTGTTCAATATTTAGAATTTTTGAGTGAAACAAGTTTCACAATACTCTTTAAGGAGTCCACTTCAAGATAGAATCAATTATCAAAGTTCAATTTTGAAGGAAGAACTTGTTTGGAGTCAAAACATTATAGGATATTTTTTGAGAAAAAATTAGAATTTTACTAAGTACAAAAAGTCTGCATTTTTTATTTATTTATGATTTTGACCAAACACAACTTCTAACTCAAGAATCCAAATGATATCTCTCTTTTCATATTGTAAATATTGTGACCTTATCTTTCAAATGCTTCAAGAGTTATGCCCTAAGACCTCTTGAGTTGTGAACACCATGGATTCAAAGTTGGTACCTTCGAGCTGAAATTTCACTTGCAGTCAGATTGCAATTTCTATAATGTGACTTCTAATCATCAAATCACCATGTGGTTTTCACATATACGTGACCAGCAAAGATATTTGGATTATTTAGAGTGATAAAGCACATCATTTAGATGAGTTTTGATGCACATGTGAGCACAATTTGCTCGTGAACACATGTGTGCACAAATTCAATTGAAATTGCATCATTCACACCTACTATTAATTCCATTCACTTATCCTATAAATATAGACTCTATTCCACTCATTTTCACAAGCTTGAACAACCAAAATAACCCCGTCAAACTCCTTCCATAACCCACTTTTCTGAAATTTTGAATTCATCTTTTCTCCAATTTTCAATCCAATTTTTTCGTTGATTCTTCATCCTTAAACTTCACTGAAGCTAACATAAGAAGAACTAAGCCTTGAAGTGACCTAAATCGTGCTAGCCAAGTCCAATTGCAAAGAAAATTCATCTAACTTCGTTCAGGTAGTTTAAGGCAGCAAATCTTCTAACTCAAATTACAGGAATGGTCTATGATGTTCACTGATGCTTGCTATCAACTCAATTTTCGTGAATCAGTGCACTTGATGCTTATGATTTTTGATTTCAACATTTTCAAAACTCTCTGGTTTTTTTCAAATCGACTACGTTGTGAATTATATAATTTTTTCGAGAGCATATGGTTGTGATCGTCTCAAGTAGATGCATCTAATGGCACCACTATGAACACGTAGATTTACAGATTGAAAGATTTGAGTTTTTCCCTATTTGCAAGAGGCTAGAGGTTGAAGATGACCTATGTGCCATTATTCAACCAATGATACTCAACCAATTGTTTTATTTTGATTGGTTGGACTTTTTTGCGTTACATAGGCGCGCATTGACTTGGGTTCATGATACTCCCTCATCTGAGATCCATTAGATCTGCCAACGTGTATAAGTTAGCTAAACCCCACACATGTGAGTTTTTCTGATTTGTTTTGTTTTACAAAACTATTTTTAAAAATTCCTTTATCTTTAAAAAATTACAACTCTCTTATTTTTAATCCAAAAATTATGAAAAAAATATACAAAAATACTTTGATTTATTTCTGACTTTGTGAATATTTTTTATTTTTTTTTATTTTGATGTTTGATATTTTTCATAATTTTTGTTTTGTTTGCCTTATTTTAATTGTTTTAAAAATACTTTTAGGTCTTTTTTAATTCTGAAAAATTATGGTAGGATCCAATGATCTCTTGACAAATATTGGTGACCTCAGTTTATTTTTATTTCCGATTTTACTATTTTTTTACAAATTTTGGTTTATTTTTCTTATTTCTTTAAATTTTTAAAAAATAGTTTCTGACTTAAAAAAACTCTGGAAATTTTTGTCAACTTTTATTGACTCATGGTTGACCTCTGACTATTTTTTAGGATTCTTGTTTGGTATTTTAATATACTTTGTGTATTTTACCAATTATTTTCCTTTTTTATTAACCATTTAAATATTGTTTTATTAAATATTATTTTATTATTATTTATTTGGTCCTGACTTGGATTTTATTTGGTGACAAATTCCTCAACCTCATTGGATCTTGGGTGTTGATAGGTTGAAAAACCAAATCCACCAAAATGGATGAATGATGTTGACGATATTTAAAACCCTAACTTCATTTAATACATCCCCTCCCTCTTCATCTTATCCCTTTCTTACTTATACTACATGTTGTTAGAGAATGATCTACATGTCATTTCTCTAAACAATTGGTACATAGATTGCTATTGACCGAACTCAAAATAGGTGCGACTTCTACATAAGTCCACTTACGATTGCTTAACATAGGGCTGAATTTTGCCCCGATTTGAGAAATGATCATTCGTGGCCCAAACCTATGTTTGCAAGCCCAAGTATGTTTAATTTGAAATCTTTGATCCAATAACCTTGAGGTTCATTGTTAGGAGGCTTTGGTCTTATCAATCCTCTAATGAATCATCATAAATTTTGGTCTAAGTGAATCATTTAAACATATTTGATCATTTGTTGTTGCCTCGAGAGTTTGAAATGAATGATATACTTGACAAAAAGAAAATGAAACTTGTTGTTGAGAGGCTTTGATTTTATCCATCTTCTAATGAGTTTCCAAATGCAAGATTCAAGATGGTCATTTCACTAACCTCTAATTTCTAACCCATTAATAATTGACTTTTATTTTTATGCTTTTACTTTACGCCTTTACTTTTACGCACCATTTATCTTAGAATTTACATTTTATGATATTTTCATCTTTGCTCACTTGAGCATTTATCTTTATGTCATATTTATTTTGCTCACTTGAGCTTTCATTTTAATTTTGAAGATACTTAATAACCAACTTGAACAATATTAAAAAACTTTAAGGTTGCTTGGACTATTTAGTTACTATCCTTGGCATTTTGGAGTTATGGATTTCTTAGACATAAGAGTAGAGACCTTGACCACCCTTGAGACCTTGGTGACTTATGTTGTTATTTTGTATGGAGTTCTTGGGGTTTACCCCGAGACATTGGGTTGTTTTATTCTTTATGTGTAGATTATTCTGATTATATGCTTTTTCTGCGATTGGGAATTCATCTGTATACAACTGTTACTCTATCCAATTTTTGTGAAGACATAATGCATTTGAAGTTTGGTATTCTTAAGAGGTTTATTATCTTTGCTTGTTTGGTTCCAAATCCAAAGGATGAGAATTCTACATTGATTCATTGTGTCAAGTGTTGGCTCCTTGTTAGTTAGACAGTTCTTTTCCCTAGCTTTTACCTTATGCTTTAGGATAGTCCCTTCATCTCCTCCAATCTTCTTTAATTTCAAAAATCTTCTCCTTCCTTTTCAAAACTCTTCTTGTTTTCCAAACTTGAATTCCTTTCACAATAAACTTGGACTTAGGTCCATGCATTTTCAAAAATCATTTTTCTTAATCAAACTTTAAACAACTTAATAATACTTTGACATTTTTTATGAGAAGACTAAAAGTCAATCAATCTCATTCAAACCATTTTGCCACTTTGGCTTTTTACTTTAAAATTTTCTCAAAAGATTAAACTCTTTTCAATCCTTGTAGTGATGCGAGCTACTATACTTCTACGATATGTAGTGAAGTGAGATATTTTCCACTTGGGTGTTGAGCGAGACTTTTTTAATTTAAAAACCAAGTCATATCCTCCACTTTGAGATGGCGTAAATTCTCCTTTCTCATAATCATGAATAGTAAGTATGTTTTCCACTCGGATACGATAATGATGTCTTGTCTCTTAAACTTAACCAACACACTTGTGTTTTAAAATTTTAAAGGTGAAATATGAGTACCCTGATCCCCTATTGCACGGAAGGTGGTACGTAGGCACTAAAGGTTCGCAACCGCGGCGGGCCCAAAAATTGTAAAAAATACTTATTTTCTCATCTCTACCATCTATTTTTGTATACAACACTTATGGCCGAAATACATAAATTTTCAAAGAGGTTCCTACGGTGTACCATAGATGTTTAGGGTGCTAATACCTTCCCTTTGCATAACCAACCCCCGTACCTAGATTCTATCCCCCTCTTTTTTAGGTTATTCGCTCTTTTCCCATTCCTCTGGAAATAATAAAGTGCGGTGGCGATTTTTATTTGATCTGGTAAGTTAAGTTAATCCAATTGATTAGTCTCAACACTTCTACCGCTATAATGACCAATACAAATAGTTGGAAGATCGCCTTAATGCCATGGAAATCCAGAAAGTTCCTGGACTGGATTTTGAGGAGTTAGGTCGTATTTCGGGGGTGGTTATCCCTCACAAGTTCAAGGTCCCTACTTTTTCCAAATATGATGGTGTGTCTTTCCCTAAGCTTCATCTGCAATCTTATGTTCGGAAGATCTTGCCCCATACTGCTGACAGAAAGTTATAGGTTCACCTCTATCAAGAGATTTTATCTGGGACACAACTTGATTGGTTCTATTAGTTGGAGGGAACTAACATCTGCACTTGGGAAGACATGGCTGTTGCTTTTTACAAGCAGTATCAATATAATGTTGACCTTGAACCAACTCGTGTGCAATTACAAAGTATGACCATGGGCTCTCATGAAGGGTTTAAAGAATATGCCCCAAAATTGAGAGATTTAGCTCGAATGGTTCAACCTCTATCTGATAGGGAGATGGTTGATATGTTCATGGGAACTTTGACATATCCTTTCTTTAACCATCTGATTGGAAGCTCCTCGTCTTGTTTTACCGAACTGATTCTAACTGGGGAACATGTCGAAGGTGGTATCTGTAGCGATAGAAATGTTGAGGCTAAGCCATTGGATTGACTTGACTCGCACAGATTAAATAAAAATATCGCCATCACGCTTTATTATTTCCAAAGGAATGGGAAAAGAGCGAATAAACCAAAAAGAGAAAGGAGAGAATCTAAGTTCGGGGGTTGGTTATACAAAGGGAAGGTATTAACACTCTAAACATCTACAGTATTCCATAAGAACCTCTTTGAAAATCTGTGTATTTTGGCTATAAATGTTGTATACAAAAATAGATTGTGGGGATGAGAAAAGAAGTATTTTTATGATTTTTTTGCACCCGCTGCGGTTGTGAAACTTTAGTGCCTACATACCATCTTCTGTGCAATAGGGGATCAGGGTACTCGTAGTTCACCTTTAAAAATTTTAAAACACATGTGTGTTGGTTAATTTTAAGATACGAGACATCATCGTCTTATCCGAGTGGAAGAACGTACTTACCCACAATCATGAGAAAGGAGAATTTGCGTCATCTCAAAGTGGAAGATATAACTTGGATTTTAAAATCAACAAAGCTTCGCTCAACACCCAAGTAGAAAATATATCACTTCACTACATATCGTAGAAGTATAGTATCTCACACCACTTTAAGGATTGACAAGAGTATAATCTTTTGAGAAAATTTTAAAGTAAAAAGCCAAAATGACAAGATAGTTTGAATGAGATTGATTAACTTTTAGTCTTCTCACAAAAAGGGTCAAAGTATCATTAAGTTGGTTAAAGTTTAATGAAGAAAAGATTTGATAATACATGGACCTAAGTCCAAGTTTATTACGAAAGCGGTTCAAGTTTTTAAAACAAGAAGAGTTTTCAAAAGGAGGGAGAAGATTTTTGAAATTAAAGAATATGAGAGGAGATGAATGGACTATCCTAAAGCATAAGGTAAAAGTTAGGAAAAAGAACCGTCTAACCAACAAGAAGCTAACACTTGACACAATGAGTTAATATACAATTACGATCCTTTAGATTTGAAACCAAACAAGCAAAGACAATAAACCTCTTAAGAAAACCAAGCTACAATTGCATTAAGTCTTCATAAAAATTAGGAAGAGTAATAGCAGTATACAGATGAATTCTCGATCACAGTTAAAGCATGTAATCACAATAACCTGCACACAAAGTAAACAAACAACCCAATATCCTGGGGTAAACCCCAAGAGCTCCAGACAAAATAAAAGTTGAGGTCATAAGGTCTTAAGGTAGATCAAGGCTTCTAATCCTAAGTTCAAGAAGTCCATAATCTCCATAATGCCAAGGATAGTAACCAAATAGTCCAAGTAACATTGAAGTTTTTTATGGTTCAAGTTGATTATTAGGTATCTTCAAAAAGAAATGGAAAACTCAAATGAGCAAAATAAAAATGACATAAAAGTCAATGCTCAAATGAGCAAAGATGAAAATAATATGAAATGTAAATTCTAAAATAAATGTGTTTAAAGTAAAAGCATAAAGTAAAAGCACAAAATAAAGTCAATTGTTAGAAATTAGAGGTTAGTTGAATGACCATCTTAAAACTTGCATTTGAAACTCATTAGAAGATTGATAAAATCAAAGCCTCTCAACAACAAGTTTCATTTGCTTTTTGTCAAGTATATCATTCATTTAGAATTCTCAAGGCAACAATAAATGATCAATGATGTTTAAGTGATTCACTTTGACCAAAGCTTATGAAGATTCATTAGAGGATTGATAAGACCAAAGCCTCCTAACAATGAATCTCAAGGTTATTGGATCAAAGGATTCAAATTAACATACTCGGGCTTACAAACATGGGTTTGGGCCACGAATGATCATTTCTCGAATCAGGACAAAATTTAGCGCTATGTTAAGCAATCGTGAGTGGACTTATATAGAAGTCGCACCTATTTTGAGGTCGATCAATAGCAATCTATGTACTGTTTGTTTTGAGAAATGATATGTAAATTATTCTCCAATAACATTTAGTACAATAATAAGGGGATAAGATGAAGAGGGATGGAGTAAGAATTAAACCACATTTGAACCAAAAATTTAATCAAGCTATTATTAAAATCATTCATCCATTTTTTGTGGAGTTAAACTCAACACCATGGATCCAATGATGTTAATAAAGCTCATGATCAAAATTTCATAGTTCAAGATCAACCAGAATATATACAAAATAAAATTGTATTTAAAAAATGAAGAAAAAAGATTTTTTAAAGTGAAAATAAAAGGAGAAAATAGAAAATATATTCTAAACATCCAAGAAAAATCAAATAAGACTATAGAAAAATCAAAAATGAGCTCAAATATTTATATAAAAATTTTGGTAATTTTTTAAAGTCAGAAGCTATTTTTAAAATTAAAAGAAATAGGCAAAATAAACCAAAAATTGTGAAAAATAGTAAATTCAGAAATAAAAAATAAAATGAGGTCACGAATATTTGTCAAGAGGTCATTGGATCCTTCCATATTTTTTTTCCAGAATTTAAAAATTAAGAAAATTATTTATAAACATTTAAAACAATTCAAATAAAGTTAAAAATTATAAAAAACATCAAAATGTAAAATAAAATTGTTAAAAAATAATAATCAGAAAGGGAAAAATCAAAAGTATTTTTCATGATTTTTTTCCTGATTTTTTGAAGTTAAAATGGATTTTTTTATGAATTTTTGAAGTTTTAAAAAAATAAAATATAAAAATCAGAAAATAAAATAAATTCAAAAAACCGTGGACCAATGGATGAGAGTCAAAACTCGTTAGTAAGCTAATCCAATGTATCAGACGTGCTGTACATATCATGGTCTTTAGTGAATAAAACACAAAATAATTAATTAAATCAGATTTGAAAAAAAAAAGGCACGCTATCATTGGTTGAGAGATGACATGTTGGTCATCTTCAACCTCCAACCATGAGATTTGCAGGTCCCTGAAACGATAAAATTAGAGCTTGAGACCGGTACCATTCGCTTGGTATCTTCAAGACGATTCCAATGGTACCCTCGCGAAAAATTTATATAAGGTGTAGCTCATTCGTTTTGGAAGGGAAGACTTGAAAAGGGATTTGAAATTTTATGGTCAAAACATACTTTCAGTTGAAAACAAATGTTTTGACTAGAATCAAAATGATGAGAGGTTCATAACAATATCAAAGTTTAAGAGAATTGGTTAAGGAATCTACCTATTGAAATTCAAATGCAGAGCTCTGAAAATTGACTTGGCTAGCACAATTTAGGAAGTCTTAGAGCTTGGTTCTTCTTCTGTTAGCTTCAGTGAGGTTCAAGGATGGTGATTTGACAAAGAAAATAAATGAGGAAATTTGTAAAAGTAAATTCGAAGTTGCAGAAAATTGGGTTCAAGAAGAAGTTTGGCAGGGTGATTCTGGCTCTCTAAGCTTGAGAAAATGAATGAGGTATGATCCTCTATTTATAGGAAAGCTGATTGAATGCTCAAGCGTGTGAAATGATGAGATTTGGAGGGAATTCATGTGAACCTGATACACGAGTAAGGTGTGATCTGTTTAGCATCAAAACATCCAATCCTTGCATTTTAAGGTTCTAATCCACTTTGGCAAGTTGGTTAAACATGTTTAGACTAAAAACGCGTGCTAATTTGATGTTTAGAAGCCACAATATGAATTTCAAATTCTGACTTGAAGTGAAAATCCAGTTTCAAGCTTTAGAAAAATGAGATCACAAGCTTTACAATGTGCAAAGAATGGAACCAAATGGATGCTTAAGCTAAAAACTGTGGTGAGTTAAAGTTGAGAAAAAGAGTTTGACTTTTGTACTTAGAAAAATTTTAAGTTTTTCTTCAAAAAATGACTTATAATGTCTTGCATCCAAACAAGGCCTTCCATTTGAAATTTGCTCTTGACAAAAAAAGATGGAATAAAGTAGATCTAATGAATGACATTTATAGACTTGAACCATTTAAAATATCCAAAAAATGAGAAACTTATGACTTGGTGAAATTGGCAAAAATTCATAAAATGACCTATAATCTTTTGCATCCTTAGGGCATCTTCCATCCATTTTCAAACTTTGAACAATAAAGAAGAGTTAAATTTAACATATTCAAGATCATTATGGAAAAGTAATGGGCTCAAGAAGTTAAAAATTTACCAAGTTATGATTTTTTGAAGTCACCTAAGGGAATTTGATGGCTTACCTAGAGGACTTGTAATCTTTCTACATCATCAGGTATCATCCACACAAACTTTTATTGAAACTTTTGAATTGATTTGTTGATAACCCTTTGAGGAGAATAATTTTTTGGGAATCACTCAAAACTACCAAAATATGAGCAAGATATAGCCTTTAGAAGTTCAAAACCCTAGCCCCCTAGAGCAACAAAATGCCTTAGAAACCCTTTTCAATTTTGACAAGCCTCCTTGCACAAATAATTTTTTAATGTAAATAGAAGTTGTTGAGGATGATAATGAGGAACCATATCAACCATAACCACTTCCAAATATTTAGAATTTAGGGAAATATGCACTTGTGACCAATAAATCAAAAACTTGTCCAATTAGGTCAAACTTCTTCAATCAACCCTTGTATCTTTAAACTATCTTTGACAACTTGAGGCATGTTTATTCATAATAGACTTTGTCATGATATTAACTCAAAGAATCTTCAATGATGAAGCTTGAATCTCATTGAAGCTTTGTTGAAGAAGGCATGACAATAGACTCACGAACCTGTAGATCAACTTGATGGAATGCATTGTGCTTTCACCTATTACATCATCAATTAGGGAAAACATTTATTATATTTATTAGTTAAAAAGTTAATCAATACAAAATATAGATGATCACAAAAGGACAAGTCAAGGTTCTTAGTAATTCCCCATGAGCAAAGCTAAAGATAAGGAGAAGAGCCAAACCCTAGTGTGTGATCTTGTTGTATTGTGATGGTATGAGATGATAAAGGAATCTTAGGGGAAAAAATTGGGGTACAACAGCTGCCCTTGTATAAGTGTATTCTATTAGGAGATGTGAAGGTTAAAAATCTTCGTGTCGACGCTATTGAAGATACTTAAATATAAAACAAGCCCTATTTTTGGCCCTAAGATGTAATACTTATGATTATGAATGCAAATGAAAAAAATCAAAAAGAAAGACACAAGACCACACTGGGATGTAGCAAATAAAAATAGGGATCAAAAGGACAACCCGACCAGGAAAATAAATCACTGGTGAACAAGAGACCCGACTCTATTGGGGTAAAGCCCAAAAGAGGAAATAAGGCATCATCAACTCAAAGATTGAGGAGAGAAGGTGAAGAATAACAGTGATCGACAGATGACTGTGAACTATCCACTCACTGAGGAGATAACAAAAAAAGTAACGTCGATCCACTGGGGAAAGAAATAGTAAGATAATACCGGTAAATACCAATATTAGGGTAAGCTGCCAATACTCATAACTGGAAACAAATGAACTTCTTCAGAGTAATGCGAATTTCAATGACGAACTATCTCCTAGAATGACGAGACTACCATTCATCGAAAAAAGATCTCAACAACAAACTACCTTCCATAATGACAAGGCTACCATTCATTAGAGTAAATAATCTCAACAACGAACTACCTTTCATAATGACGAGACTACCATTCATCAGAAAAAGATATCAACAATAAACTACCTTCCATAATGACAAGGCTACCATTCATTGGAGTAACAAATCACAACAACGAACTACCTTTCATAATTACAAGGCTTCCGTTCATTGGAGTAACAAATCTCAACAACGAACGACCTTCCATAATGACAAGCTACCATTCATTGGAGTAACAAATCTCAGCAACAAACTACCTTCCATGATGCCAAGGCTACCATTCATTGGAGTAACAAATCTCAGCAACAAACTACCTTCTATAATCACAAGGTTACCATTCATTGGAGTAACAAATCTCAGAAACGAACTACCTTCCATAATGACAAGGCTACCATTCATTAGAGTAACAAATCTCAGCAACGAACTACCTTCCATAATGACAAGGCTACTATACATTGGAGTAACAAATATCAACAATAAACTACCTTCAATAATGACAAGGCTACCATTCATTGGATTAACAAATATCAACAACGAACTACCTTCCATAATGACAAGGCTACCATTCATTGGAGTAACAAATGTGAATCCTCTCTGGGAACTGTCAGACTTATTAGGGAAGTACAAGTTGCTCAAATAAAGAGACCTGTCATTTGCTGTTATGAGAAGGAATTTCCATAATGAGTTCCTGGGGAGATGTCAATATATTCATGTTGGAGAGATAAAATCTTCTCGTGCAAAATAAATGCACATTCCCAAACTAGGGCTCAAAGTTTGCAGAAATTAAAATAATAATATTGCTGGGGATCATAGATTCAAACCAGAAATAAACCGAAATGAATCAGTCAACCAAAATAACACCTAATGAGAAATAAACTCAAGAGGGAAACTTGTTCTATCCAGAAAAAAACCTGAAAGGAAGGCCAAAGCAAAATTCTTCCACAAGGGATAACTCAGTGGGGAAATTGAAAGGATATACACTTTCTACTTAAAGTTGACTGATCCGCTGTCACGCACGGATCAAAATGAGTTATTTTAAAACGTTGTACAATGATAGTGTGACTCGAATCGTCTCATAAGGATTCTTGTTTGTATCAATACAACTTAACCGAATTGGGGGTTTGGCTTTAGGATCGAGTTGTAAAAAATAGAAAATAAGTGATTATGGAAATAAGTTAATCTGTTGTTTCAGTTCCTATCTATCATTGATTATTATAATTTCACTGTCCTAAGCGGAATCTATTCATATTAGATCACAAATCAATCAACAAGCGCGAAAGAATTTATAAGAATCATATTTCCTTTTCACCGAATTACGCAAACAGTTTAGCAATAGCGAAATAGAGAATTAAGCAAACGATATAATGCAATTAAGTTACGGAAACACAAATCAACCGAACTAACAAAACTACTCTATGATGATTCAAATTAAGAAAACAAATAAAACAAAATAGGATTGATATGAATAGAAATTGAATTGCAAAATTATATTAACCTCAAGTTTTGGAACCAAAATTACAACATATCAACTCCGATGAATTAGTTCTCCATGGAATTTCGTACATAGCAAAAGTTTTTTCGTTCCAATCGTCTCAATGGTGTCGATGAACCATCCTCATGTACTAGTGTAGCGACTGGTTTTTAAATCAAGAGCCGCCACTATTAGTTTTTATCCTAGGGAAGGGAATCTAACAGAAAACCCTAATTTGCAGAGATTCTAGGTTTCAGACTCAATTAGACGAAAGGAAGGTGTTAGGCACCTTTCATCTACCTTGTTCACAAGGATACCAGGTTCTAGTTTTAGGTTTGGGGTAAACAGGATTTTAAGTTTTAATTAGAAAGAAGGGTTTAAATATTTTTATAGGGGAAAGAGTTTTAATTTTTAATAGGAGAACTCGCTACGATTTTTGATCGTATGCCTATGTATCCTCTTATGAGGAATCAGAGTCCCAATCCATAGTTTGCATGGGTTGATGTTTTTTAGGGGTTGCAAACATATTTTGAATCACCTCGCACTTTGGTCGAGAATAGTGATTGCAGAGATTTTGACTAAATGCACGGTAAGTCAAAATCAGTTTGAAACCCTTTTGCAAAAACAGTTGATTAACTTAGTTGATTGCGAAAAAATAGTTTCATGATTTGTTAGTGTTTTTTATTGTGTTAATTGCGAAGATCTTGATTAATGCACGATTAAAAAATATTTTAATGTAGATAATATAAAAAATAATATGCATGAGTTTTGGATAAAATGATTTATTTACATGCTAATAAATAATAATATATAAAAATTAATATTATTAATAATAATTATTATTATAAAGAAAAAGAAATAAATAATTATAATAATAAAAAAATATAATATTTAAAAATATATAAAGAAAATATAATATAAAATAATGAAAATTATTTAATTAAGTCATGGGGGTGTAATTCTAGTTATGCAGTGAAAGTTGGGGGGTGTCTAAAGCAATTGGGTTAAGCCCATTAACGTTGGCTGGGCAGGGGGTGTGAGTTTTTTTGGTGTTTAGAAACTAATGGCAAGAGGGTGTGTGAATAGCATCTGGGCTAGGCCCAAACACAACTTGGAGGGGTCTGCGCGATCAGGTGTGTGAGGGAGTATAACGCTTTACAGTGGACTTGGCCTTACGGCCGTCCACTGGTGATCTGATGGATAAAAGAGAGGTTGTACACTAGTTATCATGAGCATGCGTGCGTTGGACCATAATGGAATATGCACACTTTTTTTTTTAAATTTTTCGTTTTTACACATTAGTCTCAGTTATATTTACAGCCCTTTCATCTTTCTCTCTTGTTTACCCAACAACCCTCTTCTTCCTCTCAAAAAACCTAATGTAAACTCCCCGCAGCAGAACTCCTCAACGGAACCCCTTCACTACAAATCACTTAACAAAACCCCCCAAATACACGAACAATCAACAAAGATAGCTAAGATAATTTTTTTTACCCTTTTCGTTATTCCAAGATTCTGAACTTTCGAGCTTCTTCCGATTGGACTAATCTCCACTTCTTCTTTGACTTTGCATATTTTCGGCGGCGTTGTGAAGCTTGAGGGGGCGCAACGGTGATGAAAAGGTTGAAGACGTCTATCAACGACGAGGATGGCGATTAGGGTTTCAGACATCGAAACCCCAATCGCCGCTTGCTCTTCCTCGACAACAACTGGGCACTGTATTTTTCCTTGCGATTCTGCCTTTTTCTACTATATTTGAGTGTCCTCCTCTGTCTTTTTCCAGTCCTCCAACCTCTGTATTATCCGTTTTCTCTGTATTCTCCTCTTTCCCCTCTTCTTCTTTCTGTAAACAAAAAAAACCCTTTTGTATACTTAGCTTTCTGTAATTATAGTTTTAATTAGCTTTTAGGGTTTGTTAGAACTGTTACAGATTATTAGCGAAGATTAGGGATGTTGTTTAGGAATTTAGGGATTGAAATAGGTTTCTGTCATTGATTGAGAGATTGTAATTGATTATATGATTCTGTAATTGATTTGTTGTAATATTTTTACTGTAAATTTTGTAATAGATTTCCAGACTGTTTGAGATTTGGTTTTGGAATAATATTAGATTTTGATTTGTTTTTCTCATATTTAATTTCTATAGTGTATGTTAGTGCCTAAAAACTAACGTAATTTTTTTTTTGATTTGGTACAATTCTTGTTTTAGTTTGGACTGTAAAAGATTTTCTGGGCTTGGACTTTGATTTAGATGAAGATTATTTTCTGTATAATTTTTGGACTGGATTTATTAATAAGATGCTAATTAGAATAGTATCAATTAGTTGCAAATTAAGTGCAAATTTTTTTTTAGCAAATTGGAATAGTAGGGGTTTTAGGTAACACTTGGGCCAGCGTTATTTTCCTTTATTGGTGTGTATTGGGCCTAATAGGCTTTGTAGCACAAAACGTTTTCTCAAAAAAAAAGCTCTTTAATAAATTATATACAAAGAAGTGTGATAAAATATTTTAACTTAATAATAACCAGTAAAATAATTATATATTTATAAACAGTAATAACAGAAAAAGTTTGATAATAACAGTTCTAATCTGATTTAGGCCTTGTACTTTTTCAACATAAAACTTTTAATAAATATCCAAATTTATAAACATTATCTAATTTACCACCCTAAGTAAATCCTTTTGAAATAGGCTGTAAATAAAACTTTAGAAAAATAATAATAACAACAAATGTTTTATAACAATAATATTTTTCTCAAAACATCAGATGGGTCAACTAAAGAAACTCAATGGGTCCGTTATTCGTAATTGCACTTCCTTTTCCTTTTACTAACAATACCAACACCTAAATGGCTTATGTAATTAAACTTACTAATTAATTTTGAAATAATTTTCCATTTTTGAATCGTATGGGCCATTGGCCAACATGCTTTGTAAATGAGCCTACGGATACATGAGTCTCTCTGATTTAGATAGCCCAATTCTTCTGAATTTAAGGTACACCTCCTAGTCGGATAAAGACGGACCATCAGATACTGCTGTACCATCTTTAGTTGAATATTTTTTCAATTTTAATCTCGAAAAATAAAACCATCGAGGTAGTACAAATTTGGGGTATGATAACTAGGTGTAAATGAAATTAAATAGTTCGGATCATAACCCAATTGGGTCAAATACATAACCCAGGCCAAAATCTAACAACCCAAAATATAACTAACGCTGCAACTTCAATGCAACTTTCAGATCTTCTACAGACCGAATCAGCTTCTGACTTCTTCATAAAAGTCGTAGCGCTTTCTCTTAGCTTTCCAACAAGTACTAGAACGCCTCGATCCAACTCTCGTAGCTCAAGTTAAGAATTTATTCGTGAAAGCTGCTAAAGCTGAAAATTAAATACGAAAATAAAATAAGTGAAAAAATAAAATAAATTAGAAAAACATATTAAAACATCAAAATAAACAAAATAAACTATGGAAATACCTAAGTACAAACATAAAGGATTGTGAATCAAAATGCACTGATCATTGACACTCTATTGGTGAGAGGATAACATAACTCTGCAAAACACGGTAATATGCCAACAAGATATTAGTGAATGCAGATGAGTAATGATTTGCTAAATTCAACTATGTATGATGTATGCATGAGTGTATGAACATTATCCTGTATGTGCTGATAAAACAAACACACATCATAAGGAATAATCATACAAAACCAACTTAGGTAACATTAACACTCGGCTAAATCACATCTAAGATGAGAACTTCATAAGGAAGTAAGCACCAACTAAGAAAACAAATTCCTAATTCGTGGCTTAACTTCACTGGAAAAGAACATAATCTGAAAATAATCAAATCATAACAGTAAATTAATACAGATACAAAGATATAACATCCTCCTCCATGCTTCACCGGGGAATATCACACAAACTTCAATGGGAAAAACAAATGTTTCAACGTCTGTACTTCTACTGGGGATTGCAATACTGATTTTAACATGGTAGATGAAAACCACATTGTTGAGGTATCAACTAAGAATCTCGTACTGACTTCATTGGGGAGGACAACACCATATCGTCGAGGGGAAACCAAGATACATTCTCTGATAGTGAGAGTGATGATTGCAGCCAACTTCTCTGGGGAGAAATTATGAAACCACCCAGGGATAACAACCTTCACAGAGACACATTATCTCAACTTTACTTGGGGATTTTAAGAAGTAAAAAAAAACACCAAGAATTCAAAATTATGGAGATTTTAAATCAAACCCAGCACTTGGAGGGAGAAAACCCAAAAAGTTGACAATTGTTTCAACCCCTTCTTTAGAAAAGATGTTGCCCTTATTTAGTTGCATGGGAAATAGACAACGGCAACAACGTGCTAGCACTGCAAAGGGCGATGTTTTGAAAATGATTCCAACTCAGCATTCAAAAGGGAAGAGACTTTGGTCATGTGAGTGAAGACCTTACTGGGGAATCTGGGGGTAGAGACTTCATACCATGCATACCCGAAATCAAAATGAAGCAAGACCTGCCTGGGGAAAATAGGATCACAAACCCAACACCGCACCATACATCCATAGCGGTAGAAATGTTGAGACTAAGCCATCAAATTGACTTGACTTGCACAGATCAAATTAAAAATCGCCACTGTGCTTTATTGTTTCCAAAGGAATGGGAAAAGAGCGAAAAATCCAAAAGAGGGGGGAAATATTCTAGGTAAGGGGGTTGGTTATGCAAAGGGAAGATATTAGCACCCTAAACATCTACGGTACTCTGCATGAACCTCTTTGTAAAATCTGTATTTTTTGGCTATAAAACATTGTATAAAAATAGATTGTGGGATTGAGAAAAGAAATATATTTTTTATGATTTTTTGCACCCGCCGCGGTTGCGAACCTTTAGTGCTTACATACCACCTTCCGTGCAATAGGGGATCAAGGTACACACAGTTCCTCTTTAAAAGTTTTTTTAAAAATAAAAGTGTGTTGGTTAATTTTAATAGATAAGATATCATTGTCATTGTCCGTGTGGAAAACATACTTACTACCCACAATTATGAGAAAGGAGAATTTGTGTCATCTCAAAGTGGAGGATATGGCTTGGATTTTAAAATCAACAATGCCTCACTCAACACCCAAGTGGAAAATATCTCACTTCACTACATACTGTAAAAGTATAGTTATTTGTATCACTACAAGGATTGACAAGAGTCCAATATTTTGAGAAAAGTTTTTAAAGATAAAAGCCAAAATGGAAAAATAGTTTGAATGAGATTTATTGACTTTTAGTCTTATCACAAAAATGTCAAGGTATTGTTAAGTTAATAGAAATTTTATTAAGAAATAATTTTTGAAAATACATGGACATAGGTCCTAGTTTATTATGAATGTGGTTCAAGTTTTAAAACAAGAAGATTTTTCAAAAATAGGGGGAATATTTTGAAATTAAAGAGGATGAGAGGAGATGAAGAGACTACCCTAAAACATAAGGTAAAAGTTAAGGAGAAGAGCCATCTAACCAAAAAAGAAGCCAACACTTGACACAAAGAGTCAATGTAGAATTCCATCCTTTGGATTTGAAACCAAGCAAACAATTGATAAACATCTTAATAATACCAAGCTTTAATTGCATTAAGTCTTCACAAAAATTGGGGAGAGTAACAATTGTACACAGATGAATTCCAGATTACAGACAAAGTGTGTAATCACAATAGCCTGCACATAAAGCAAACAAACAACTCAATGTCCTGGGGTAAACCCCAAGAACTCCATACAAAATAATAATCAAGGTCACAAAGGCTCAAGGTAGGCCACAACTTCTAATCCTAAGTCCAAGAAGTCCACCACTCCATAATGCCAAAGATAGTAACCAAGTAGTCCAAGTAACATTAAAGCTTTTAGGGTTCAAGTTGATTATTAGGTATCTTCAAAAAGAAAATCAGAAACTCAAGTGAGAAAAATAAAAATGACATGAATATAAAGGATCAAGTGAGCAAAGATAAAAATAACATGAAATGTAAATGCTAAAGTAAATGGTACATAAAGTAAAATCATAAAATAAAAGCATAAAAATAAAGTCAATTGTTAGGAATTAGTAGTTAGTTGGATGACCATCTTGAAACTTGAAATTTATAACTCATTAGAGGATTGGTAGAACCAAAGCCTCTCAACAACAAGTTGAATTTGCTTTTTGTCAAGTATATAATCCATTTAAGAATTCTCAAGATAACACTTAATGACCAATGATGTTTAAGTAATCCAATTTGACCAAAATTGATGAAGTTCCATTAGAGGATTGGTAGAACCAAAGCCTCCTAACAATGGATCTCAAGTTTATTGGATCAAAGGGTTCAAATTAACATACATGGGCTTGCAAATGTAGGTTTGGGCCACGAATGATCATTTTCTCAAATTCAGACAAAATTTAATGCTATGTTAAGCAATCGTAAGTGGACTTATATAGAAGTCGCACCTATTTTGAGGCCGATCAATATCAATCTATGCACCTCATGTTTTGAGACATCATATGTAAATCATGCTCCAATAACATTTGGTACAATAAGAATGGGATAAGATGAAGAGGGAATGGGAAATGAATAAATCATATTTGAACCAAAATATTAATCAAATTGTTATTAAAATCATTCATCCATTTTTATGGAGTTAGACTCAACACCATGGATCCAATGATGTTAATAAAGTTCATAATCAAAACTTTAATCCAAGATCATCTAGAATATATACAAAATAAAATTATGTTTAAAACAAACGAAAAAAGGTTTTTAAAATGATTATAAAACAGAAATAAGAGAGAAAATCAGCAACTATATTCAAATTAATCAAGAAAAAATAAGTAAGACTATAGAAAAATCAGGAATGAGTTCAAATATTTATATAAAATTTTTAGTAATTTTTTAAAGTCATAAACTATTTTTAAAATTAAAAGAAGTAGGTAAAATAAACCAAAAATGATAAAAAATAAAAAAGTCAAAAATAAAAAATAAATGAGGTTACCAATATTTGTCAAAATGTCATTGGATCCTTCCCTATTTTTTTGAGAATTTAAAAATGAAGAAAAGTATTTTTAAACATTTAAAACAACTCAAATAAAGTAAAAAATTATAAAAAATGCCAAAACACAATAAAATTGTGATAAAATAAGAATCATAAATAGAAAGATCAAAAGTATTTTCCATAAATGTTTTAGATTTTTTGGAGTAAAAATGATTTTTCTATGAATTTTTGAAGTTTAAAACAATTTAAATATAAAAATCAGAAAATAAAATAAAGTCAAAAAAATATGGACCAATGGATGAGAGTCAAAACACGTTAGTAAGCTAATCCAATGAATGAGACGCGTTGTGCATATCATGGTCATTATTGAATAAAGTACCAAATCACATATAAAATCATATTTAAAAAAAAACAAGTGACACGCCATCATTTGTTGGAAGATGACACATTGGTCATCTTCAACCTCCAGCCAACGTGAAACAAATGTCCCTCAAACTGTAAAATCAAAAGCTTAGACCTATGCCATCCGTTCCGTCTCATCAAGACGAAGACAACCACACCTTCACGAAAAATTTATATAAACTGTAGCTCAAACAATTTGGAAGAGAAGTTTTGAAAAGGTATTTAAAATTTCATGGTCAAAATATGCTTCCAGTTAAAAACAAATGTTGCGACTAGGACCGGGATGATGAGAGTTTCAAAATAGTATCAAAGTTTGAGAGAATTGGTGAAGGAATCTACCTATTGAATTTAAGTTGTAGAGCTTTGAAACTGGACTTGGCTAGCATGATTCAGGAAGTTTTGGAGCTTAATTCTTCTTCTATTAGCTTCAGTGAGGTTCAAGAAAGGTGAATTGACAAACAAAAATGATTGAGAAAAGCTGTAAGAATAAATTCGAAGTTACAAAAAATTGAGTTCAAGAGAGAGTTTGGCAGGGTGATTCTGGCTTTCTAAGCTTGAGTAAATGAATGAGGGATGACCCTCTATTTATAGGGAATCAAATGAGATGCTCAAGCGTGTGAAATGATGAAGTTTGGAGGGAAATCGTGTGAACTTGATACACGAGCAATGTGTGATCTGTTTTGCATCAAAACTCATACAATCCTTGCGTTTTGAGGCTCTAATCCACTTTGGCAAGTTGGTTAAACATATTTAGACCAAAAACGCGTGCTAATTTTATGTTTAGAAGATACAACATGAACTTCAAATTCTGACTTTTGGTGAAACTTCGGTTTCAAGTTACCAAATTCAAATCAATGGTGTGCATGATTCAGGGCATCTCAAGACTTGATTCTTGTTGCAGTGGAAATATGAGACTACAAACTTTATAATGTGCAAAGGATGGGATCAAATGGATGCTTGAGCTAAAAATTGTAATGAGCCAAAGTTGAGAAAAAAAGGTTGACTTTCTATACTTAGAGAATTTCTAAGTTTTTCTTCAAAAATGACTTGTAATGTCTTGCATCCAAACATGGATTTCCACTTGAAATTTGCTCTTGACCAAAAAATATGGCATGAAGTAGATCTCTTGAATGGAATTTTGAAACTTGAACCATTCAAAATATCTAAAAATTGAGAGAGTTATGACTTGTTAAAGTTGGTAAAAATTCATGAAATGACCAATAATCTTTTGCATCCTTAGGGCATCTTCCATCCATTTTCACATATTGCACATAAAAGAATGGTTAAAGTTAACATCTTTTAGATAATTGTGGAGAAAGAATGAGTTCAAGGTGATAAAAATTGATCAAGGTTTGATCATTTGAAGTCACATAAGGGAATTTGAGGGTTCATCTGGAGGACTTGTAATCTTTCTTCATCATCAAGTTTCTTCCATAAAAAATTTCTTTGAAAATTTTGGAGTGATTTGTTAATAACCCTTTTAAGAGACGGATGTCTTTAGAATCATTCAAAAATACCAAAAGATGAGCAAGATATACCCCTTTGAAGTTTAAAACCCTAACTCATA
Source organism: Vicia faba (assembly GCA_948472305.1). Classification (NCBI taxonomy): domain Eukaryota; kingdom Viridiplantae; phylum Streptophyta; class Magnoliopsida; order Fabales; family Fabaceae; genus Vicia; species Vicia faba. The sequence goes on from OX451740.1 coordinate 74,708,665, forward strand.
GAGCAAGAAAATGCCTTGGGAAACCTTTGCAATTTTGACCAACCTTCTTACACAAATACCCTTGTCATGTGAATATAAGTTTTTTAGGATGATAAGGAGAAACCATAGCAACCAAAACCACCAATATTGAGAATTTAAGGAGATATGTACTTGTGATCATTGAAATCAACGACTTGTCCAATTGAGTCAAACTTATTCAATCAACCCTTGTACTTTTGAACTAAATTTGACAACTTGAGGCATGATGAATCATAAAAGACTTTGTAATGACATTACTTCAAAACATCTTTAATGATGAGGCTTGAATCTTAATGAGGCTTTGTTGAGGAAGGCACAGAAATGAACTCATGAATCCCTAGATCAATCTTGATGGAATGTATTGTGCTTTTACCTACAACATCAACAATTGGGGAAAACACTCATTGTATTTATTAGTTAAAGGATAATCAATACAAAACATAGATTATCATAAAATACAAGTCAAGGTGCTTGGTGATTCCTCCTAGAGCAAAAGCTAAAGATAGGGAGGAGAACCAAACCCTAATGTGAACTTGTTGTGATTGAATTGATATGATATGATGAAGGGATCTTAGGGGCAAAAATTAAGGTACAACAACTGCCCTTATTTAAGTGTCTTCTAACCGGAGATACGAAGGTTAAAATATTCGTGTCGACGTGATTGAAGATAATTAAATATAAAAACAAACCCTATTTTTGGCCCTAAGATACCATGAAATTCTTATGATTATGAATGCAGATGAACAAATCTAAAGGGACGCAAGACACCACTGGGGATGTAAAAAGTAAAAGAGGAAACAAAAGGAAAACTTGACCAGGAAAACAAATCACTGGTGAAGAAAAGACAAGACTCTGTTGGGTAATTCCCAAGAGAGGATCTAAAGCATTATCAACTCAAAAATTTAGGAGAGAGAGTGAAGGATAACAATGACCGATAGATAACTGTGAACTACCAACTCACAGAGGGGATAGAAAAAAAGTAACTTCGACCCACCGGGGAAAGGAATGGTAAGATAATACCAGTAAATTTCAAGACGTATTTAGTAATCATGACTACGAGCAAATGAACTTCTACTGAGCAACAAAATCTTAACGACGAACTACCTTCTATAATGACAAGGCTACAATCCATTGGAGTAAAAAAATCTCAACAACGAACTACCTTCCATAATGACAATGCTACCATCTATTGGAGTAGCAAAATATCAACAACGAACTACCTTCCATAATGACAAGGCTACCATCCATTGGAGTAACAAAATCACAACAACGAACTACCTTCCATAATGACAAGGCTACCATCCATTGGAGTAACAAAATCTCAACAACAAACTACCTTCTATAATGACAAGGCTACCATCCATTAGAGTAACAAAATCTCAACAATGAACTACCTTCTATAATGACAAGGCTACCATCCATTGGAGTAACAAAATCTCAACAACGAACTACCTTCCATAAAGACAAGGCTACCATCCATTGGAGTAACAAAATATCAACAATAAACTACCTTCCATAATGACAAGGCTACCATCCATTGGAGTAACCAAATCTCAACAACGAATTACCTTAAATAATGACAAGGCTACCATCCATTGGAGTAAAAAAATATCAACAATAAACTACCTTCCATAATGACAAGGCTACCATCCATTGGAGTAACAAAATATCAACAACAAACTACCTTCCATAATGACAAGGCTACCATCCATTGGAGTAACAAAATCTCAACAAAGAACTACCTTCCATAATGACAAGGCTACCATCCATTGGAGTAGCAAAATCTCAACAACAAACTATCTTCCATAATGACAAGGATACCATCCATTGGAGTAACAAAATCTCAACAACAAACTACCTTCCATAATCACAAGGCTACCATCAATTGAAGTAACAAAATCTCAACAACGAACTACCTTCCATAATGACAAGACTACCATCCATTAGAGTAACAAATCTGAATCTTCTCCGGGAGCCATTAGATTCACTTGGGGAAGTACAGGTTGCTCAAATAAAGAGACCCGTCACTTGCTTCTATGAGAAGGAAATGCAATAAAGATTCCTGAAGAAAAAAAAATATAGCTTCCTGGGGAAAGAGATGGAACTCCCGGAGAACTGCCGATATATTCCTGTAGAGGAAATAAAATCTTCTCGTGCAAAATAAATTCACACACTCAAGCCAAAGCTCAAAACTTGATGAAATCCAAATAATAATATTGCCGAGGGTACCCACTCTAGACAGAAATAAACTGGAATAAAGCAGTCAACCAAAATACATCTCCTGAGAAATAAACTCAACAAGGAAACCCATTTCATCCAGACAACGAGCTGAAAAGAAGGCTGAAACAAAATTCTTCAATGAGGGATAACTCAGTGGGGAAGTTGAAAGAATATACTCTTTCTGCTTAAGATTGACACTCTATGGGAAAAAGGATAACACAACTCTGTAAAACAGGGTAATATACCAACAAGATATTAAAAAATGAAAATGAGCAATGATTATGCATGATGCTGGTATGAAAGTATGAGTGTTACCATGTATATGGTGACAAAACATACATATGATAATGGGTACATACAAGACCAAAAATAGGTACAATCAATACTCGACTAACTCACAAACAGGATGGAAATTCCAGAAGATAATAAGCACCAACCAAGGAAACAAACTCTTATTTCAAAGCTTAAATTCACTGGGAAGGAACAAGATCAATAACAGTAAAATAACACAAACATGGCGATATAACATTTTCCTCCAATTTCACCGGGGAAACCACACAGACTTCAATGGGGGAAATAAAATGTTTGAAGTTCACACTTCTGCCATGGTTGATTTTACTAGGGAAAAAATATCACATTTTTGAGACATCAGTTGGGGATGACATACTGACTTCATCGGGGAGAGTAATACTATATCGTCGAAGGAGACATCGAGATACATTCTTTAATACTGAGAGTGATAACTGCACCAACTTCTCTGGGGAGAAAGTATGAAAACTCATGGGGACAACAATTTCAGAGAGGTATATCATCTCAAATTTACCCGGGGAACTCAAGAAATCTAACACTATAGAAAAAAAATTATGGGGATTTTAAATCCAATCTAGCACTTGGCAGGAGAAAACCCAAAAAGTTGATAACCGTTTCAAAACTTCTTAAATAAGACATTGTCCTTACCTGGCTACCGGGAAAACAAACAATATGCTAGTACTGTCGAAAGGAGATGCTTTGCTAATGAGTCTAAGTCAGTATGCACGGGGAGAAAATAATTTTGTTTATATGAGTGAAGCCTTCACTGGGGAATCTTGGACAAAATCTTCATATCATGCAAACCTTTGAGTTTATCCGTCCCTGAAGCCACTAATTTTGTTCTCCTTGTATCATAAAATCTAGAGCAATAGGTAATTTGTAAATTCTTTTCAAAAATAATTTTTGTTATTTAATCTGTTTGCTTTGATCATTACTACCAATAATAAATGAAATCTTCATAGGCTGAATAAAATAAGAATTACGAAGAATTGGATAAAAGGCTCAAACTTTATTTATAGAATGATAGTCTACGAATGGAAAGACTCCATAGATAATTACAAAGTTTGGAACATGGTAATATATATTGGAAAAGATACATTGAATTACAATGACAAATATTATCCCTAACAACTTCGAATTCCTGAGCCGAAACTTCGGTCGAAGAGTAGTAAGATCCAAACAGATTGATGCTCTATTGGTCAAGTCTTATCTGATGCAGTTACTTTCCAGAAAATGACTAACTTTTGCCTAGGTTTCCCTTGCAGGTTTTCAACCTACTGGGAAAACTTATTCTGTTTATGTCTCTAATTTTTTCCTAGACTGCCCTTTCGGGTTTTCGGCCTACCGAGACGTTCCTTTTTTCCTAAGCCGCCCTTTTGGGTTTTCGCCTTAGCGAGCTGTTCTTTTTATTTTTCTAGGCGAAGTATTTCTTGACTACATCAGCATTCACGGGACGTGGGAACTCCTTGCCATCCATAGTTTCAAGAATCAATGCACCACTAGAGAAGGCTTTCTTGACAACATATGGGCCTTCAAAATTGGGAGTCCACTTGCCCCTAGAATCAACGTTAAAAGACATGATCTTCCTGAGTATGAGGTCTCCTTCTCTGAATTCACGAGGTTTGACCTTCTTATCAAAAGCTTTCTTCATTATATTTTGGTATAATTGACCATGACACAAAGCTTTCATTCTTTTCTCTTCTATTAAATTCAGCTGGTCAAACCTATTATGGATCCATTCAGGTTCCGACAACTTGGCTTCCATCATTACACACAAAGAGGGAATCTCAACTTTAATGGGGAGCACTGCTTCCATGCCATATACAAGAGAGAATAGGGTTTCCCCTGTTGAAGTGCGTACAAATTTTCGATACCCATGCATAGCAAAAGGGAGCATTTCATGCCAGTCTTTATAAGTAACAACCATTTTCTTGATGGTCTTCATGATGTTCTTATTGTCCACTTCAACAACCCCATTCATCTTTGGCCTGTAGGGAGACGAATTATGATGGATAATTTTGAACTCCTCACAAAGTTCAGACATCATTTTGTTATTCAGATTTGAGCCATTGTCGGTAATAATCCTGCTAGGCACACCATACCGACATATGAGGTTGTTCTTGTTAAAACGAACTACTACCTATTTAGTGACATTAACATATGAAGCTGCCTCCACCCATTTGGTAAAATAATCAATTGCCACCAAGATAAAACGATGCCCATTTGACGCCTTTGGTTCAATTATTCTAATCATGTCAATACACCACATAGAGAAAGGCCATGGGGAAGAAATAATGTTGAGAAGCGTCCGAGGTATATGAATTTTATCAGCATAAATTTGGCATTTATGGCACTTCTTTGTAAATTTACAACAGTCAGATTCCATTGTTAGCCATTAGTAACATGCCCTAAGCATCTTTTTCGCCATTGAATGTCTATTGGCATGGGTACCAAATGAACCTTCATGAACCTCATGCATCAACTTGTCTGCTTCGTGTCTATCCATGCATCTGAGCAAAACCATGTCATGATTTCTTTTATACATTACATCTTCATTAAGGAAAAAGTTTCCCGCCAACCTTCTCAATGTCTTTCTATCTTTATTTGATGCACCAACTGGGTATTCTTGAGTCTGAAGAAAATTCTTGATATCAAAATACCAAGGTTTTTCATCTACCACATCCTTTGTTGTAAACACATGAGTTGGTCTATCCAAACATCGTACTGTAATACGAGGCACATCATTCCAAGTATTAACCTGATACATAGAAGCCAGAGTTGCCAAAGCATCCGCCATCTGACTTTCATCTCTTGGAATATGATGGAATTCAACTTTGTTAAAGAAGGGTAATAGTCTTCTAGCATAATATTTGTAAGGGATCAAGCCAGGATGACAAGTATCCCATTCTCCTTTAATCTGATTAACATCCAAAGCCAAATCACCATACACATCTAGAACCTTGATTCTAAGATCAATGGCCTCCTCGAGACCCATAATGCAAGCCTCATATTCCGCCATATTATTAGTACAATTAAATGTCAGCCTTACAGTAAAAGGAATGTGTGATCCATGCAGAGTGATGATCACCGCACCAATTCCTTTTCTGTAAGCATTCACTTCTCCATCAAATACCATGCCCCAACGAGATTCAGGATCTGGACCTTCCCCAGGAAAAGGTTCATCACAATATTTTTCTTTCAATAACATCACATCCTCATCGGGAAAGTCAAATTTGACTGATTAATAGTCATCTACCGGTTGGTGAGCAAGATAATATGCCAGCACACTGCTTTTTATAGCCTACTGAGTGTGGTACTTAATGTCGTATTCGGAAAATAACATTTGCCAGCGGGAAATTCTCCCCGTGAGAGCAGGCTTTTCAAAAATATACTTAATTGGATCCATTTTGGAAATCAACCAAGTAGTATTAGTCAACATATATTGTCACAACCGCTTTACCGCCCAGGCCAGAGCACAACATGTCTTCTCCAACATAGAATACTGTGACTCACAATCAGTAAATTTCTTACAGAGATAGTATATGGCATATTCTTTCTTTCCTGTTTCATCTTGTTGTCCCAAAATACAGCCCATAGAACTATCCAACATAGTCAGATACATGATCAACGGTCTTCCTTCAACGAGAGGGAGCAAGATAGGAGGTTTAAGCAGATAATATTTGATACTTTCAAATTCTATCTAGTAATCCTCTGTCCACACACAACCCTGATCTTTCTTTAGAAATTTAAAGATCGGTTCACATGTTACGGTCATGTGGGAGATGAATCTGGAAATATAATTCAGACGCCCAAGGAAGCCTCTAATTTGCTTCTCAGTTCTTGGCGCAAGCATTTCTTGGATTTATTTGACCTTATATGGGTAAACTTCAATCCCTTTCTGGATGACAATAAAGCCCAACAACTTCCCTAATTGGACACTGAAGGTGCATTTATTTGGATTCAAGCGGAGACGATACTTCCTCAAATGCTGGAATAACTTCAACAAATCATCCACATGCCCTTCTTAGGTATGTGATTTTGCAACCATATCATCAACATACACCTCAATTTCCTTGTGCATCAGATCATGAAATAAGGTTGTCATAGCCCTATAGTACGTTGCGGCAGCGTTCTTCAACCCGAAGGGCATCACTTTGTAATAGAATACCCCCTAGGGTGTGATAAACGTTGTTTTTCCATGTCCTCAAGAGCCATTCTTATTTGATTATATCTGGAAAATCCATCCATGAACGAGAAAACTTTGAATTTTGATGTATTATCAACCAACATATCAATATGTGGTAATGGAAAATCATCTTTTGGACTAGATTTACTTAGATCTTTATAATCTACGCACATGCGAACTTTTCCGCCTTTCTTTGATACGGGCACAATGTTGGCTATCCGTTGAGGATACACTGATGTCACAAGAAAACCAACATTTATCTTCTTTAAGACTTCTTCTTTGATTTTTATTGTCATATCAGGGTGAGTTCTTCTCAACTTCTGATTGAAGGGCGAGCACTCCGGCTTCAACGGCAAATGATGTTCCATAATATCAGTATCTAGACCCGGCATATCTTGGTAAGACCAAGCAAAGATGTCCACATACTCTTTCAATAGTTCGATCAACCTGTTCTTCTCATCAGGATGCAACTATGCTCCAATCTTAACTTCCTTTGGCTCTTCTTCTGAACCCAAAATGATTGTTTCCAATGACTCTTTATACGACTAAATGGAATTTTCCTTATGCTCGAGCAACCGTGAAACCTTTTCCGAAATCTCATCATATTCTTCTTCTTCCGTCCCAAACACTGGATATTTAAAGTTAGGAGAGGGTGCAGGGTCATTGTATTCAACAAACTTATTAGTTAATCTGCACATGTGATTTGTGATTGCTTTTAGAAACTGACACATATATCAAGTGACTATGCAAATTTATTTTCAATTATCATTTTACTCAAAAGGTTTTTTATTATTACCATTTTCCATGAAAAAGCAGAAAAATAAAAGACACAATTTTGAGAATCAAAGACAACTTTTATTCATGATTTTAATGATCAAAGCAAGCAGATAAGACCATACAATTTTAACTTTCATCTTGGGAATAATGAAAGCTTTTTGCAAAGAAAAAACAAATTACTTTGAGACATGGATACAAGAGGGAACATCATAAATGACCCAGTTATGGATTCTGACTCCAGGCGTCACATAATTTAGCATTTCCTGATTTCTCCATCCTCCTCAATAGCATTAGCTCCAGAAACAGTTGGATGGAGGTTGCCTCCGCTGCGCAAAACATTATGATAGATGCTCATAGTAGACTTTGACTTCAAACTTTTGCCTTTGCCATTATTGGAAGAGAATCCTAAACCAGCCATGTTCTTGCTTACTGGAGGATCAACGACCTGTCCCCATACTTTACTTGGACCATTACGCACAACCTGCTGAGTATCCTTGAATGAAGTCATAGAGTTCTTATTACCTCTTACATTATCAACAGATAGAGCCTGGAACTGCATCCCCACACCAGCTTCATCTGTTTCTACAATAATGAAAGATGATAGATGAGATATCAACAATGCTTGCTCTCCATTTATAATAACCACTTTTCCTTCACGCACAAATTTTAGCTTTTGGTGTAAAATGGAGGTGACGGCCCCTGCTTCATGTATCTATGGTCTTCCCAGTAGACAACTATATGCGGGTATAATATCCATGACTTGGAAAGTGATCTGGAACAGATGTGAGCCTATGTGAATAGGAAGATCGACCTCCCCAATAACCGACTTCCTTGACCCATCAAAAGCTTTGATAATAATACCACTTGGGTGCATAGGAGCCCCTTGATATTTCAACTTCATCAGCGTACTCCTCGGTATCACATTCAAGGTGGATCCGTTATCAATCAACACATTTGATAGTGAATCACTTTTACAGTTCTGGATATGTGGAGAGCCAAATTGTGATTCCTTCCCTCGTCAGGCAATTCATCATTGCAAAAGCTTAGTATATTAAATGATGTAATATTACCTACCACACTGCTGAATTGATCTAATGGCATGTCATACTCCACGATGGCATGGTCCAACAACCTCATTAAAGATTCTTTATGGGAAACAAAATTCATCAACAATGTCAAGATAGATATCTTTGAAGGAGTCTGCAACAACTGATCCATAATTCGGTAGTCGCTCATCTTGATTATCTTTAAATTATTATCCACGTCTTTATCTAGGGTAGTACCACTGGATTCCCCTGCAGCCTTCTTATCTTCAACACTTTCAACAACCTTCTTACCAGTATTATCATTTCCTCAAACAACTGGTGCAAATACACGACCACTACGGGTCATTCTACTAGTCTCAACAATATTTCCAACACTAGACAAAGGCTTGATGGGAACTTCCACACCATCCTCTAAAATAGTAGAATTGTAATTGTACAGTATAACTTTGTTTGATTTGTCGGGAACGGGTCCTAGCAAGCAAATCACCACAGGAGCAACAACTGGCTTGCTACAATATTCAATTTCAACAGGGGAAGATTCACTAAAACACAACACAATCACATTCACACCTTCTTCAGAAAACTTGGACATCAAAGAATCATTGCCAAAGAACATACCCTCATCTGAGGAAAAGAATCCATCCACAAAAGCATATTCTTCATCTGATTCTTCCTCAACCAAACAAACCTCAATCTTATTAACCTCATGGTAATCATCTCTTTGGCTTGAAACCTTGATAGTTCCATTATCCAACAACAACTGAATACCTTTTCTCTCAATTGAACATCCTCGGGAGTCCCTTCAGTAAACCCGACAAGATCCATAATGGTGCTCTACCTAACTAGCCATGTGGCAAAAAGTAGTATCCAATTGTACGAGATCATCATTCATATGTTCCATATCAAAGATCCCGAATTCTCCAGGATATCCAAAGACCATGTTCACTTCCTCCTCATACTCTTCCCTAGGCCTGATTATATGGATGAGGCCCTCATCCATCATCTCCTGCAAATCATCCTTTATCTTATCGCAACCTTGTATATTAGTACTACAAATACCACAACCAGCATGGTCATGAGAATAGTAACTAAACTTGCAAAGGTCTGCATGCATCTTTACCAAGTCTCCTCTAACCAAGTTAATATCATAAATGTGGAAGTCCCTTGGACAACCAGCAATCATGTTAACAGCATTCGCTTCTCCATGTTTTGGGAGAGGATTATCTTTTACATTAGGACTTACATCTTTAAAGGACAAAAGGCCAGATCTAACCATTTTTTGTACTTCGGACTTCAGAAGATAACAATTTTCTATGTTATGCCCTGATGCACCCTGATGGAAAGCGCACGTCTGATCTACCTTGTAGTACCAAGGTAAAGGGGATAGTATAGCAGGGGTGGCCTAGTCTGGACCAACTTTTTCTGGATCAATGCTGGGAGTAGCTTTGCATAACTCATAGGGATATAGTCAAAAGGTTCTCTTCTTTGATTCTTCCCTTGACTTCCCTGAGGGGCTGGTCTTTGATAAGCAACTGTAGTCGGAGCCGTATTTACAACTGGAGTTACCGAGGGAATTTCTTCTAGAAGGATTAACCCTTCTATCTTGAATAACATCATTCGTCTCCCCCTCTTTCTTCTTAACAAATCCATATGATGGCTTCTTCACATTGCTGGAACCTTCACTTTTTGTCAGACAACCTTCTCTTACAGCCTCTTCTGTACGGACACCTATTCCCACCATTTCAGTAAAATCACTAGGTGCACTCGCCACCATTCTCTCATAATAGAACGTGCCTAATGTCTTCAGAAAGATATTTGTCATTTCATTTTCTTCCATTGGAGGAATCACTTGGGCGGCTACCTCACACCATATATGTGCATATTCTTTAAATGATTCCTTGTCCTTCTGGACCATGGCCATGAGTTGATCACGATTAGGCACCATGTCCATATTGTATTTATACTGTCTGATAAACGCTTCACCCAAGTTGTTAAAACAATGAATACTGGCGTTGTCCAGGCTTATGTACCATTTCAATGCTACAATGGTTAAACTTTCTTGAAAGAAATGAATCAACAGGCGTAGATCATATGTATGAGTATACATTCTCCTTACATACATCACCAAATGAGCACGAGGGTAAGTGTTGCCCTTGTACTTTTCGAACTCTGGTACTTTGAACTTTGTAGGTATTTTCACATTTGAAACCAAGCACATATCATTCACATTTTGTCCAAACAGCTCTTTTCCTCTGAGGGCCTTCAACTCTTTCTGCATCTTATCAAACTGACCTTGAAAATCGTCCATTTGATCATAGAAACCCAAGCTTTCGCTTGGTGGAGGAATAGGGCGATACACATCATCATTAGAAAATGGGGCCATATTCATCGAGGGAGGTGCATCAGTCTGAGTAAGCGGAGAAATCTGAAGACCCTGATTAAAACCTTCTGGCATAAAGTTCTTTGACATTCCCCAAGGATATCCCAGAGGCATACAATTTTGAACAATAGCTGGAGTAGCAGAAACAGGAACAATTGGAGCTTCACTAGTAACCATTGTCTCTCGAGGCTGAACAATCGGTGGCTGATTCTGAGCAGCTACCAGAGATTCCGTTAGAGCAGTGAGATTGGCCATACCGACATTCAGAGCAGAAACTTCCTCGCGCAGCTCGCGATTCTCTTGTGCTAGGTTATCCATCTTCCTTTTGAAATTAGCTCGGGTATTGTACTGGTGAGACAGTTTGTGGAACAAAGTAAATAAGCTCAGTAAGACACTTGTATATGCAAAAAAATGCAAGAAGTGTGTACAATATGATGCATGATGTGCAATGCACATGATTTATTTTATTATTGCTATTTCAAGGGGCTTAAAAATTTATAGACAATTTTGCATATATCAAAGTAATAACACATTTCAAATACTGAAATTTTTTATTATAATAACTTCAAATGGATTACAAGTTTCAAGAATCCCTAGTACAAGATGAAAGTATAGTCTAAAATCCTAAGAAGCAAAGCTGATGGAGATCACTTTATGCGCTGATGCTTCCCTGTAAGTCTGGAAATCTGAGTCTTCAACCTCTGGTTTTCTTCTGCATATCTGGTGGCGAACTCCTTCCAATCATTTGATTCAGGAAGTGAGCAACTAGGGCCTGATTGAGGTTTAGAGGAAAATAAATCCCATTTCCTCTCCATAGTATCTACAACACGGCTCTCAAGAATCTCAATCAAGTCATTTTTCTCCTTCAGGTCTGCTCGGTAGGAAACCTCTAGAATTTGGCATTTATTCTTCCAAGCTTCCTTTTCCTGCTGCATCCTGACTAAAGAAAGCTGCAGCTCTTCCATATCATCCAATAGGGGAGGAGTGGTCTTCACAAACATATCAGACATAGGTGCTTCCCGGGAATATGACATCTTCAACTGAATGGCTCTTGCTTGTACCCACTGAAGATAAGGCTCCAAAGAAATAGTCCCCTAGGTCCCAAGTCCTTCCTACTCTTCCTATGAATGTGATGCCAGGCCTTCGCAATCTGCTCCCTAGCTTCCTTATGGTCTTCTCCCTCTTTCAAGAAGAAACTACTCAAATGAATACTATTTGGCTTATCCCTCGTCGGATATCCAAGTTGTCGTCGTGCAAGAACAGGGTTCTAGTTAATTCCTCCCTTTGTACCAATAAGAGGTACATTGGGCAAACTCCCTTTGTGACACGATCTTTAGAGCCCAACGAGGTTCCTTCCTGACATCCCAGAAAGCATCAGATTGAGGCAAATAAGAAGTAAACCATTGATACAACAAAGTTGTGCAACAGATGATCATCCCTCCATGATAAGAATCCCAAAGATGAATAGAGTAATAAGCATAACCTAATAATTTAGGAACCGAGTTTCCAATCATAAAGATCTTGATGGCATTAATATCAACAAATGTTTCTACATTGGGAAATAAGAATAACCCATACGCAAGTAGAGCAAAGATGGCCTCAATAGCAACCGTACTCTTCATCCTAGCAAAGTAACGAGCTTTCTCTAATAAGACTGAGCTGGTAATCCTCTAATCCCTCCCTTAGTAGTCATGTTGGCTTCAACCTCAAACTTTCCCAAATGGATTAAAGCAGCAATCTCATGAGATTTTTTCTCCCCCTCCAAACCAGTAAAAGGAACACGATCGGTAATAGGCAAACTCGACAGATAAGAATACTCCTCTAGTGTAGGAATCAACTGATAATCAGGGAAAGTAAAGAATTAATACATTGGATCATAGAATTGGACCAAAGTCGAGAGAATACTCTCCTTGATCCTGAGCTTCATGAGAGAAATGATGGACCCATACTTCCTCCAAAAATCTGCAAAACACCCAATCTCGGGAATCAGACTCATCAACTCATCTATCTTGGGATCTTGGAAACTATACTTTCCGGTCTTTCTTTTTCCAGAATCCATAGTCAAAAAGTACCTGAGATATTCACAAAGAGTCAAATTTTAAGTCCCTTGAAATAAAATGTCTTTAAGAGATGCTCATCGGTGCATGAATACATGATGCAACAATCACACACACAAGATCACAAACATAAGGTTCATAGGTTCAACGTCACGAGCATGAGGTCGAAGGTACTACCCATAAGGTGTGGTCTAAAAGTTATCACCTGCCAAAAAAGGTTCTAGAGGATCCCAGAGTCTACATTCTTCTTTCGAATATTACCAACTTCCTGATTAACTCGGTAATTAGTAATATTCTTAAGAAAAACTCGTCCAAGCGTAGTATCGCAAGACAACTATTTCTGAAGTACTCCGTCATAGTTTCTGCACTACACCTAAAAGGCCAAGATGGGTTAGGTATTCTACGGTCCTCAATTTCAGTAGGCTCACAGGTCGAAAGCAGTACGTCTTCCCGATTACTCGGTAATCGACACTACAGTCAAAGGAGCCTCCACTGAGTGAGGGATCTCATACCTCCTTTTTTGGTATTACTACCTCAAAGTTAACATGACTATACCGCCCTTCCTATCTTAAGCTTTCCAAAGTCCGGGTATAGGACTTATGAGAAATCACCAAGCACCCTGAAAACTAGGAAAGTCCAGACAAACATATATACAACACATAATATACAACAAATAATAACACATATACATATAAACAAAGATAGGCTCAACCCACTTAGGGATTGACCAACAATAGGTCGATCTTTCCACAGTGAAGTCGCCATTTTTCTGTAGCGTTAGAAATGTTGAGACTAAGCCATCTGATTGACTTGACTCACACAGATCAAAATAAAAATCGCCACCGCGCTTTATTGTTTCCAAAGGAATGAGATAAGAGAGAATAACCCAAAAGAGGGGGGGAAAGATTCTAGGTAAGGGGATTGGTTATGCAAAGTGAAGGTATTAGCTCCCTAAACATCTACGGTACTCTGCAAGAACCTCTTTGTAAAATCTACATGTTTTGGATATAAAAGGTTGTATAAAAATAGATTGTGGGGATGAGAAAAGAAATATATTTTTTATGATTTTTTACACCCGCTGCCGTTGTGAACCTTTAGTTCCTACGTACCACCTTCCGTGCAATAGGGGAACAACCATCTAACCAAATAAGAAGCCAACACTTGACACAACGAGTCAATGTAGAATTCCATCCTTTGGATTTGAAACCAAGAAAACAATTGATAAACCTCTTAAGAATACCAAGCTTTAATTGCAATAAGTCTTCAAAAAAATTAAGCAGAGTAACAGTTGTACACAGATGAATTCCAGATTACAGACAAAGTGTGTAATCACAATAACCCGCACATAAAGAAAACAAACAAACCAATGTAGGTATCTTCAAAAAGAAAATTAGAAACTCAAGTGAGCAAAATAAAAATGACATGAAGATAAAGACTCAGGTGAGCAAAGATAAAAATAACATGAAATGTAAATGCTAAAGTAAATGGTATATAAAGTAAAAGCATAAAATAAAAGCATAAAAATAAAGTCAATTGTTAGGAATTAGTAGTTAGTTGGATAACCATCTTGAAACTTGAATTTTGGAACTCATTAGAGGATTGGTAGAACCAAAGCCTCTCAACAACAAGTTGCATTTGCTTTTTGTCAAATATATCACCCATTTAAGAATTCTCAAGATAACACTTAATGCTCAATGATGTTTAAGTGATCCACTTTAACCAAAATTGATGAAGTTCCATTAGAGGATTGGTAGAACCAAAGCCTCCTAACAATGGATCTCAAGGTTATTGGATCAAAGGGTTCAAATTAACATACTTGGGCTTGTAAACCTAGGTTTGAGCCACGAATGATCATTTTCTCAAATCGGGACAAAATTTAGCGCTATGTTAAGCAATCGTAAGTGGACTTATATAGAATCCGCACATATTTTGAGGCCGGTTAATAGAAATCTATGCACCTCATGTTTTGGGACAAGATATGTAAATCGTGCTTCAATAACATTTGGTACAATAAGAATGAGATAAGATGAAGAGGGAAGGGGAAATAAATAAACCACATTTGAACCAAAAACATAATCAAACTATTATTAAAATCATTCATCCATTTTTATAGAGTTAGACTCAACACCATGGATCCAATGATGTTAATAAAGTTCATGATCAAAATTTTAATCCAAGATCAGCCATAATATATGCAAAATAAAATTATGTTTAAAATAAAAGAAAAAAAGGTTTTTAAAATGATTATAAAACAGAAAGAAGAGAGAAAATTTGCAACTATATTCAAATTAATCAAGAAAAAATAAGTAAGACCATAGAAAAATCAGGAATGAGTTCAAAGATTTATATAAAAATTTTAGTAATTTTTTAAAGTCAAAAACTATTTTTAAAATTAAAAGTAGGTAAAATAAACCAAAAATGATAAAAAATAACAAAGTCAGAAATAAAAAATAAATAGTTCACCAATATTTGTCAAAGTGTCAATGGATCCTTCCCTATTTTTTTCCAGAATTTAAAAATGAAGAAAAGTATTTTTAAACATTTAAAACAACTCAAATAAAGTGAATAATTATAAAAAAATACAAAAACACAAAATAAAATTATGAAAAAATAAGAATCATAAGGAGAAAAATCAAAAGTATTTTCCATAAATTTTTTATTTTATTTTTTGGAGTAAAAATGAATTTTCTATGAATTTTTGAAGTTTAAAACAATTTAAATTTAAAAAACAGAAAATAAAATGAAGTTAAAAAAGTGTGGACCAATGGATGAGAGTCAAAACGCGTTAGTAAGCTAATCCAATGGATCAGACGTGTTGTGCATATCATGGTCATTATTGAATAAAGCACTGAATCACATATAAAATTATATTTAAAAAAAAACAAATGGCACGCCATCATTGGTTGGAAGATGACACGTTGGTCATCTTCAACCTCCAGCCATCGTGAAATACAGGTCCCTCAAACTGTAAAATCAGAAGCTCAGACCTATTCCGTTTGCTCTGTCTCATCAAGACGAAGACAATCACTCCTTCGCAAAAAATTTATATAAACTATAGCTCAAACAATTTGGAAGAGAAGTTTTGAAAAGGGATTTGAAATTTCGTGGTCAAAATGTGCTTCTAGTTAAAAACAAATTTTGCGACTAGGACCGGGATGATGAGAGCTTCACAATAATATCAAAGGTCTTTGTCCTTTTCCTCCTCCTTTAGATAATTCTATCCTACTATTAGTTAATAGGAAGCCCTATCGTTGGATGTGAGGGACAAGCGCGGGTCATCGTACAGTCATAGAAGACAACTTGTAGGAAACTTCAGCAATTTTCATAAGGGACTAAGATCGTTTACCCAAAGCAACGTCGGAGTCTCATCGAGGGACTATGATCTTTTTTTATCAAGGGTCTTTGCTAAAGCGTCCCATATTCGAGGGACATGACTTTTATCCAAAGGCAACAAGCGAGGTTATCCTAGAGGTGTTGTGTGAATTGTGTTTTGATTTCAATTTATTTGTCTAAATAAATAAACAATATAACCCAATTGAATTAATTTAAATAACTAATTAAACTAAATCATTTTTATTTAATAAAATTAATTAACAAAGTAATTAATAATATTAAATAAAGCTTATCAATTTAATTATATATTTAATAAATAATATTTTTTGTATTTTATATTATATAGAATAAAACTGAATAAATATAAATAATAAAATATAAAAGAAAAGGTTAGAAAATGGGCCTGTTGGAAGCAATCTGGGGGGGGGGGGGGGGCGTAGAAAGAAAACCAGCCAAGCCCAAATAAAGGGAAGGCCTAAGATTTTGTGCAGTCTAGTGTGATGCTCTAGGAAGGGCCTATGGTGCACAGTGCTAGTCTGAGCGTTGGATGATGATAATGATGATCTGGTTGTGATCAAGCAGAAGGAGGCTGAGGGTGTATGATAAGGTTGATGGGAAGATGTGCATGGGATTTCTTGAGGTCTCGTTACCACTTAAACACAATTAAATCAACAAATTATCATTATAACAATAGATTTGTCATATAATCCAAACATAATCTAGACTTGAGCCAATCAAAAACCACATCATCCTTAATAACAATCCTATGCTACTAAACCTAATTAAGTTACCAAAAATAAATAAATTGAATTATTAATTAACAAAATAAACACTAAGTAAGCACAATTAAACTTGGGAATCCTAATTGTTGTGTCTATTCGTATCATTTCTCTCTTCTTCTTAAACACTCTCTCGCTCTCTCTGATGGGTCCCCGCCGGAGACGATGAGCTGGCCGTGCCAGAAATCGCCTCCACGACGGTGACCACAGTGGCGAAGCTCCGATCCTAAATTTTTTTACATTTTCTGATTCATCTCTTCCTCTTATTTACTAATCTGTGAACCATTTTTGCAGAAAACCCAAGATCTAGCCTAGATCTAAAGAGGAGTTTTGGAAACCATAAGTTCTCAGACGCGAACAACCTTGGTGGCTATATTGTGGTTTATGTTAATGCAAATGAAAACGGAAAGAAAAAGAAAGAGATAAGGAATCCAAAGCATTCGAATCCACGATCTCCAACCTTCTAAGATTTTTGGTTGTGTTCTTTTGACTTTGATTCGAAACTGTCTATAATTTGCATTTTGCTTCTCTTCTACCAAATTCTGAAGGGTTTTTAGATTAGGAAAATGATGATTCAATCTTTTAGGGTTTTTTTGTTTATGGAAAATGATGTGCACAACTTCTGTGATTTTCTGAACAATACTTTTTCTCCCCCCTTGACTTCAGTGCAATGATTCCTTATATACTGTGAACTTTAGGGTTTTCCTTGTGTTCTTGGATTGAGTTTTCGATTAACAGGCCTTTGATTTTCAGTATTGGGCTTAACATGTATTTCCTGATTCTGTTTGTTGTTTCTTTTCTAAGATGCTTTACTGGTTTTACATTTGTTATTGTTTATTAGGCTGAGACTTGCAACAAATTGGGCTGAACTGTATTTCTTTTCCAATTTGCTTTTATTGTGAACCAAACAAGTCCCTTTTTTATGTATTTGTTTGAGATTTGGAGTAGAATAATTGGGCCTATGATTAGTTTCTTGAATTCTGTTATTTGTTATTGGGCTTGAACTTTACTGCAGTCATTTGCTTTTGTCTGTTCTGATTTATTGAGGTGAATTTACTGCTATGTTACTGTGAACCAAATGAACCTCCCTTTTCGTGTTTGTTTGATATTTGTAGTAGGATGATTGGGCCTGTGATTAGCATTTGAAATATGATTGAAACAAACAAACACGAGGCTATTGTTGTTGTGAACATGATTAAATGAAACCCCCTTATATCTGATACATGTCACAAATCCCTAGTGATGAAATTGTGAAATTTTTCGAGAATTTCTTGTTTTTTTTGTTCAAATATTGATTGTTTGCTAACCATTTTCTTATTTATTTGTCATGTACCATTTGAACAATGTTGGTGATGATTGAGCATGATTGAGGAAGACTCAAAGGAACTCGAAGGCATGCCTCGGCCACACTTGGAATTTGGAGGATGCAAGGATGGAATCAAGAGACCAAGATGTACTCGATTTCTTAGCTTTTAGGATAACTATCAAGAAAAATCTCTTATGTTGAATGTGTACCCAATTGAGTTTTGATTCAAATGTAGAACTTGTAGATCTTATAGAAGTTTTAGTCTTGAATGAGGATGAATGTTGAAACTTGTATGGAAAAAAAGTGGTTTGGATTCTTGAAATGAATCTTGAATGAAAAATGAATCTTTGAACTTGAGATAAAATCTTAACATTTGTAATTTTCATTTGATCTTGAATTCTTGAGGAAATATGAACTTGCTTATTGCACCAACTTAAAACCTCTCTTATTTCCTCATCAACAAGGTTCAAAAGTATTGAGGGCCATATTGAAAATGAAATAAATTTTCTCTTAAGTTCCAAAGAAAAAACTTTGAATGAAAACTTAAAGGAAAGGTGTAGTAATGAACTTTGTAGTGAGAATGGATAACATAAAGTGATGATCAAATGAAATGGGCTTCAAACTAAATTAAATCCAAATTCAAACTCAACTTGAATTTCAAGTTTGAATTTCAAGACAAAGAATAAGATTCTATTGAGACTAAGAGACTCCCAGGAATTGTGACTAAACCCCCCTTCAAGCTTCACCACAAATCAAATAATGGATTGTAATTCTCTTGAAAGTATCAAATGGTGAAGCTTAAACCTAATCTCCTTAACTTGAGACGCACCTTAAAAGAGAAAACAATTTGAGATGTTGAAACCAAACTTTGATTCAAAACCTTGGAAAATTAAGAAGAATAACCTTGTGTAGTTGAAAACCCTAAGAGAATGTCTTGAAGAAAAGAGAGGGAAAATTTTGGGGTACAACAGTTGCCCCTATTCAATCTTCTTAAAGCTGAAGAGTTAGATTAGAATGTACACCATTCATGACTTGAAGGTAGAAGATGATTGAACACCTAAGTTCCTAGAAATTTGCACTCGCATGTGCAAGAAGTAATGTTGTTGTTTGATTATACCAGGAATGGGCTTAAAGATGCAATTTAGAGAGATACAAAATATTGTCGGAGATGGGCATATAGATGCCATCCAGAGGTGATGGAGAGTAATTGGAGATGGGATTATAGATGCCCTCCATAGGTGATAGAGATGAAGGGGTGAAAAACACAAGAAGGGGGGGGGGGGGTTGAATTGTAAAACTGGAATCTTAAAGCAAATGACAAGGTATTTTTATCCTGGTTCGTTTGATCTCAAACTACTCCAGTCCACCCGTCAAGGTGATTTTGCCTCTCTCCAACGAGGTCTTAATTCACTATATTCAACTGAATACAAATCTACTTTAGCAACTGCTAAAACCTTCTTGATTCAAACCACAATCCGGTTTGTCAAGGCAACACTTTCTTACAAAGGTATAAGCAAATGTGTGTGAATGTTTTCTACAAAAACTATATCACAACTGTGATGTTTACACAAATGAAGCTTAGAAACTTGGAATGCTAAACGCTAATGGAGTATCAGAGTTTGTTGGTTTAGCAAAACTGGTAGATGAAGATTATGTTCAGCTTTGTGCGTGTAGAGAGTTTGGAAGCATTAGCCATGATAATCTTCGAAGCTTGGTTTATATAGCACTTGAGAAGATGAACGTTGATGCAAATATTCTTGATTCAATGCTATTAACAAGCTTTCCTTTTTGAGCAGATCTTGTCTGGAATGAGGCCGTTGGAATTGATTAGCGTTCAATGCACAGTACCGTTGCTTCTTCAATGCACGATCTGGCTTGGCTCATTCTGATTCTGCTTCGCTGCTGATGAACTATTTGATTCTGTATCAGAGTGTTTTACGCGCAGTTCTGTTCATCAAGCTTCAGCATGTGCAAGCGTTGATCATCTGATCTTGACGTTCTGATTCAGTAACTTCTGATGCTGGTGTATGAAAACATATTCTGATGCTGAGAACGTGATCTTGCTTATTTTAATCAGCATATCTGCAAATCAGAGCATAGTAATTTTAGGCAGCATATAATTCAATCATGAAATATTTAACTACTATATCTTTTCACTTTGTTATCATCAAAACTTAAATATAGGGTACTAGATTCAAACATTGTTCTAACAATCTCCCCCTTTTTGATGATGACAAAAACTGGATATTTTAAATGAAAAATAACGTGAAAAGTTATCAGAGCTATGTATCAGAATAAGAAGTACGGAGAATTCAGAGTTTAAGAGATACTCCCCCTGAGTTTGTTACTTCCCTTTGATATGCGTGTTCTTCAGAGTCAGATCTTTTTCTATCTTTGAGCATCAGATTATAGGTCTTTGACTTATCAGAAAGCAGAGCTTCAGAGCTTTTCCTGTCAGAGCTTTGCTTAGGATCAAAGTATTAGGACAATCAGAGCTTCATATATCAGAACTTCATATTTGATCAGAGCAACATGAGCTTCTAGTTCTTAGTCTTCATAGTGTTCGGAGCTTCCTTGTGCCTGTAGACTTAACAACAAAACAGAAAAACATTTCAAGTAATAGAGTTAGAATGTTTGAGAGTTTCTGTCTAGTTAGCCGTTATTGATTTTAAATATCATTCTTGTTCTCCCCCTTTTTGTCAGCAATCAAAAAGTGTTAGTGATGTGCTAAAACAATTTAGATCAGAAAAACAAGTTATATTAAAATAGTTCAGAGCAAAAGAACATTACACACACATAGTCAAAACATAGTCAAAAGTACATCAGAAAATGAAGAAAATATAGAGAATGTCATGCATGAAAAAAATTTCAAGGTTGTGGGGGCATGCGTGAGAACAGGCTTTCCAGCATTGCTTGAATCTTTTCAGAAGTTTCATTCTGCTTCTGAACCATGGTGACAACAGTATCAATCTTGCTGTCCTGAGCATTCATTCTTGCTTCCATCTTCTGATCATTCTCTTCCATCCGCTGCTGTAGACGCAAGTCATTCAGCCTTAGTTCTTCCAGAGCCTGCCTGTCCAAGGCAGCTTGAGAACTTTCAGCAGGAGGAAGTTTCTCAGAACTTTCAGCTACATCTTCTGCTGGATTTTCTTCCTGAAGAGTCTTGTCTTCTTCTGATGGTTGCACCTGTGCAGCTTGCTCTTTCTCAGACCAGGATTCACTGTCCAGAGGGAGCACAACTTCTTGAGGCAGCTGACTCTCAACTTCCTTCAGCAGCATGCTAAAGTTCTGTTGAGCCTGCTCGTAGTTGACGTCCTGCAGCTTGAGTGCTTCAGTACGTACCCATACTCTGAACTGTGACCAGAGCTGATCAGAAGCAGCTGGGTCGATCATCCCCGGACAAACTTGCTTCAACGAAGCAATCCATTGCAGCATACCTGTTTCAAAGTCCAAAATACCAGAGCCAACATCTAGTTGCTTTGGTTTGGGAATGGCCAATTTGTGTCTTAAATCAGCAAGACGTTCAAGACTTGTTAAGTCAATGAAGATTTTGCTGGGGTTTTCAGAGGATTGGTTTTCAGAGGTTTGCTGAGGTGCTGTTTGTTTTGGTGGATGGTTATCAGAGTCAGAGGATATATCTATTGGAGTGGTTGGAGTTTTTGGAGGTGTTGATTCCTCTGATGATGGTAACTGGGGTCTGACAATGGTGGTTCCACATGGCAACTGGATTGCCAGCGGTGAAGGTTGAGGTGAGTGGGGATTAGAATGATGAGGAGATGGGGTTTCATAGCGTTGAAACTCTGGTTGTGGTGAGGGTGGATTGTTTTCTGGTTGAGGAGGTGGAATCTCTGATTGCTCAGGGATCAGAGGTTCTTCTGTGATTGGTTGTTGAGATTGTGGTTCTGGTTCTGGTTGATGTTCTGGTTGTATTTCTGGTTCAGGTTGAATTTCTGGTTCAGGTTGTGGAGGAGGAATATTTGGTGGTTCAGAGTGAGGTTGAACAGAAGCATGTTCACGCTCAATATCAGCTAGCACTCTATCAAGTGCTGGTGTTGTGGAAACAGTTGGTTGTTTGGTAATTTTAATGGGAATTTTAATTCTGGTTCTTCTGAGTAGTAAGGCCTCAGAAGGGTCTTCTGGTATGGTTTCATCAATAGAAGGGATTGGGATGGATATTCTGTGAGAGGTTTGAGGATGGGCAGCAGATGTTGGAATAGTAGATGAAATTGAAATAGGAGCAGCAGATGTATTACCTCGTTTCTTTGGAGTCTGATGAGATGATCCTTCTGCTTTCCTCTTCTTTGTCTTCTTCTGAGTCACTTCAGGTTGAACTTGACTCAGATCTTTGATCTTCAGCTTTGAACCTGCATCTTCTTCCTTGTATGAATCTGGATACTTGGGAAACATATCAGGTTGGGATTCCATTTCAGAAAAACTTGGGAAATTACTCAGAGGCACTCTTCTTCTGGAGATGTCAGCAGTTGAAGAAGCTCTGGGTTCCTTCCTGATATTTTCTATCAGCTTCATCTTTTTCAGGTTCTTAGCGTTCAGCGGTTTTCCAACAGTTGGTTCAAAATTGCCCAGCACTTTAGCTTCGCTCAGATAATCTATCAGCTTATTCTCTGTCAGAATATCTGATATGAGCCTCCCAAACGGTATCCAGTCCCTTTTGGTCCTTTCTTCTTCTCTAGTCTCTTTTACACTAGCCTTCAGATGGTTGAACAGGAAGTGTGCCAGATTGATCTTCACCTTCTGATCAATAAAGTAGATCAGAAATTGCTGATCCACGTTTATATAATCAGGAGAGCTTGTTGGCTTCCTGTGATTGAAACAGCCCAGAACAATCTTGGCCCACACTCTGCAGTGATCCTTCAGATCCTTGATTTTGCTGCTGGGAAAACCAAGAGTGAAAATGCAGTTTGCTACCACACCTATATCAGGGCATCTATCAGCCATGTCCACACAACGGACTCCACCACCACTTTGACCAATTAACCTAGCAATGAGGTCTTCAGAAATTATTATCTTCTTTCCCATGACAGAAGAGATGACTAGATGTTTATGAATCTTGGCGTGAATCCAAAATTCCTTGACAAGCTCTGGGAAAGTTGGTCCAACCAACCTATCGAAATACCTCTCCCACTTTTGAGCCCTAACTTCCTCAGTTAGGTCAAATCCATTATCCTTCAAACTTTCGAAATCGATGATTAATTCAGAGAGAACCTCAAGATTCTTTACCGGTGTGAGAAGAGTTCTGGTAGGCACCTGATACTGCTCAGAGGTTTCTTTCTTCTGATTTCCTGCAGGAATGCTGGAGGATGCCATTGTTCTCACACAAAAAGGCTTGAGAATGATTTGAAAAAAAAAAGGTTTTAAGAAGATAACTCAGAAATATGCAGAGAATACTTAAGAGATTATGAGAAAGCGTAAAGAATAAGATTGAAGAATAATGTGCTTAAATAAAGATTTCAAAAATTATTTTGAAAAATTAAACGTTTTTAAGAGAGAGAAAAAAAATAATGATTGCCATTAACAAGCGTGGTTACTTTTGCATTAAATGCTTGCTGATTTTGGGGGATTTGAGAAAGATACTTAAAAACGGTTACCAGACATGTGTCTCAATGCACCCAATCAGCGCTTTCCTTTCTCAGAAGCGTGCACGCGTTCTGC
The DNA here is from genome assembly GCA_948472305.1 of Vicia faba. NCBI lineage: Eukaryota > Viridiplantae > Streptophyta > Magnoliopsida > Fabales > Fabaceae > Vicia > Vicia faba. The sequence continues at coordinate 74,732,746 of OX451740.1, forward strand.
TTCAGGGATTTGCTGATGATTGGATGACACTTGTTTGATGTAGTGATCAGCACGTCTGTATTTGAGATTAGACTCTCAGATATTTAGACTTGCATCTGATACAATCTGCATGTTCTATCTTTCTGAAAGAAGATTGATCAGAAGTTCACAGTGATATAATTACATTCTGAAGATAAATACATGGAATTAAAACATTTTCATTCTGGGCATACTTTCATGCTGAGATGTTTCAGAATGAAATTAAACCTATCTTCTGAAAGGGGTTTAGTAAAGATATCAGCCTATTGATGGTCTGTATCTATAAATTTCAAGTTTAAAATACCTTTCTGAATATAGTCCCTAATGAAATGATGTTTTATTTCTATATGCTTAGCTCTAGAATGTAAAATAGGATTCTTACTTAAGCAAATAGCAGAAGTATTATCACAAAGAATAGGAATGTTACTCTCAAAAATCTGGAAGTCTTCAAGCTGACTTTTCATCCAGAGCATCTGTGTGCTGCATCCAGCTGCTGCTATGTACTCAGCTTCTGCTGTTGACAGAGCAATAGTTGATTGCCTTTTGCTGGACCACGAGATCAGATTTTCTCCCAGAAACTGGCAGCTTCCAGAAGTACTTTTGCGTTCCACTCTGTCTCCAGCAAAATCAGCATCACAGTAGCCTACTAAGCTGTAATCACTAGATTTTCTATAAAACAAACCCAGATTAGTAGTACCTTTCAGATACTTGAAAATTCGCTTAACAGCTGTTAAGTGAGATTCTCTAGGATCTGATTGGAATCTAGCACAAATACATACGCTGAATAAAATATCAGGTCTTGAAGCAGTCAGATAAAGGAGAGAACCAATCATACCTCTGTAGACTTTCTGTTCTACGCTTTTGCTTACCTCTTCTCTTTCCAGAATGCACGTGGGATGCATTGGAATCTTTGATGGCTTACATTCTGAGAGGTCAAATTTCTTCAGAAGATCTCTGATGTATTTGCTCTGATGAATGTAAGTTCCCTCTGGAGTTTGATTAATCTGAATTCCTAGAAAGAATTTCAGTTCCCCCATGAGGCTCATCTCAAATTCTGCCTGCATACACTTAGCAAATTTTCTTCCAAGAGAAGGATTAGTAGAACCAAAGATTATATCATCAACATAAATTTGACAGACTAAAATGTCACTCTTAACTGTTTTACAGAATAGAGTAGTGTCCACTTTCCCTCTGGTGAATTCATTTTCAAGCAGAAAGTTACTTAGCCTTTCATACCAAGCTCTGGGAGCTTGTTTCAGACCATACAGTGACTTTTTCAGTTTGAAAACATGTTCTGGATGTTTTGTATTTTCAAAACCTGGGGGTTGGTGAACATAAACTTCTTCTTCTATATAACCATTTAAGAATGCACTTTTGACATCCATCTGATACAGAGTGATGCCTCTATTAACAGCAAATGAGATTAAGAGTCTGATAGATTCTAACCTGGCGACTGGGGCAAAGGTTTCTGTATAGTCTATCCCCTCTTGCTGACTATAACCTTGTGCAACCAGTCGTGCCTTGTTTCTGACGACTTCACCTTGTTCATTGAGCTTGTTTCTAAACACCCATCTTGTTCCAATGACGTTGAATCCTTTTGGTCTTGGAACGAGATCCCATACGTCGTTTCTGGTGAATTGATTCAGCTCTTCTTGCATTGCCAGAATCCAGTCATTGTCCAGAAGTGCTTCATCAATAGAAGAAGGTTCAATCAGAGACACAAGTCCCATAAGAGTTTCTTCAGAGTTTCTGAAGCTTGCTCTTGTTCTGATTGGATCTTCCTTTCTTCCTAGAATAGTCTCTTCTGGGTGATCCAAACTGCTTCTGGGTACTCTCTTCTGAGGTTGATCAGCAGCAGATGAAGGATTTCTAGCATTGCTTCTTTCAGACGTTGAAGGAATGTCTGTGTTGAGAGCTTCTGATGACTTGTCTTCAGAACCTGCAAATTCAATTTCTATACCTGCAAGATTTTCATTCTGCTTTGACTTTTCAGAGTCAAGCTTGTCATCAAAACGAACACTGATTGATTCTTCCACAATCTGTGTTTCTGTATTGTATACTCTGTACCCTCTTGAGCGTTCAGAGTATCCTAACATAATACACTTCTGTGCCTTAGAATCAAACTTGTTCGAATAATTCTTAGTGTTTAACATATAGCAAGTACATCCAAATGGATGAAAATACGAAATGTTGGGCTTTCTGTTCTTCCATAATTCATATGGAGTCTTTTCCAGAATAGGTCTTATTGAGATTCTATTCTGAATGTAGCACGCTGTGTTTATTGCCTCTGCCCAGAAAGTCTTAGCAACGTTTGTCTCGTTGATCATGGTTCTGGCCATTTCTTGCAATGTTCTGTTCTTTCGTTCTACAACTCCATTTTGTTGGGGAGTTCTAGGACAAGAGAAATCATGCAGAATGCCTTTGTCATTAAAGAATGACTCAAAATCTTTATTTTCAAATTCTCCACCATGATCACTTCTGACTTTAACAATTCTAAGATCTTTTTCATTCTGAACTTGGTTACAGAAGGTAACAAACACAGAGTGTGACTCGTCCTTGTGTCTTAAGAACTTTACCCATGTCCATCTGCTATAGTCATCTACGATTACTAACCCATACTTCTTGCCACTGACAGAAGCAGTCTTAACTGGTCCAAATAAGTCAATGTGCAGAAGTTCTAATGGCTTAGAGGTAGAAACAACATTTTTGGATTTAAAAGAAGGTTTTGCAAATTTGCCTTTCTGACATGCTTCACACAGAGCATCTGAATTGAACTTCAAATTTGGAAGTCCTCTGACCAGATTGAGTTTGTTAATCTGAGATATTCTTCTCATACTAACATGCCCCAATCTTCTGTGCCAGATCCACTGCTCGTTGTTAACAGACAGAAGACATTTTACGTTCTGACTCTTTAGTTCAGAAAGTTTGATTTTGTAAATGTTGTTTTTCCTCTTACCATTAAATAGGATAGTCCCATCTTTCTGACTAACAGCTTTACATGATTTTTGATTAAAGATTATATCATAACCGTTATCACTTAATTGACTTATGGATAACAGGTTATGCATCAATCCATCTACAAGCAGAACATTATTAATAGAGGGAAGATTTCCGTTACCTACAGTTCCAGAGCCAATAATCTTTCCCCTCTGATTGCCTCCAAAGCCAACGTGGCCTCCAGGCTTAAGTTCCAGGCTTTGGAACATATGTCTTCTTCCCGTCATGTGTCGTGAGCAGCCAGAGTCCAGGTACCATGACTGGTGTTTCTGACTTGCTGCTAAAGATATCTGCAACATGTATTATTTTATCCTTAGGTACCCAGATCTTCTTGGGTCCTGATTTGTTAGTTTTACCAAAACTCTGGTTGAATTTTGGTTTCACAAAGTGATTACTACTAGTATATTTGATGTCATGTGTGTGACCATACACAAAGTGTGAATTTAGAGGAGTGTGTTTAATAACTAAATCCATGACATTCTTAGGTGTAGGAACCTTACCTTGGTATCCTATTCCTTTCCTGCCGTTTCCGCTAACTCCATAGATCATTGAAGCCATTCTGCTTCTATCTATGCTTTTAGCAAGGAACTTCTGGAAACTATGATCATACTCCTTGATGATCTCATCAGCGTTGCTGGGAGTTTCAGAAATTGGTACCTTCTGAGAGTTTTGTAAAGAGTTTTCTAATTTTAAAATTTTATCTCTCAGCTCAGAGTTTTCCAATTTGAGACTCTCAGACTTATTAGAGTCAGATTCAAGAGTCCTTTTCAGGTCTCTGAATTTAGCTCTAATCTGCTGATAACGTTCCAGAATTTCATTGAGGCTTTCAGCAAGTTCAGCCTTTGTAAAATTAACAGCGAAGTTAGGAAATACCTCTTCTGTGTCTGATTCTGAGTCTGAGTCAGAAGCTTCACTGTCATCTGGAATGCTAGCCATGAGCGCTATGTTTGCCCTTTCATCATCTGATTCTGAGTCAGCTTCAGACGAGTCAGAGTCATCCCATGTGGCCATGAGACTTTTCTTCTTCTCTCTTCCAAACTTCTTTTTGGGCTTTTCCCTCTGAAGCTTTGGACAGTCACTCTTGTAGTGTCCTTGCTCATTGCACTCGTAGCAGATGATGTCTTTTGTATTTGGCTTCTTGCTACCAGAGGAGCCTTCAGATCGTCTGTATCCAGAGGAAGAATTTGTCCTTCTGTATCTTGAAGAAGACTCGTTCTGATCAGATCTTCTGGGATTCCTGAACTTCCTTTGTCTTTGCTTCCACAGTTGATTTACTCTTCTGGAGAGAAGGGAAAGCTCGTCTTCTTCTGATGAGGATCCATCAGATGTTTCTTCAACTGCCTGCAAAACTTTAGATTCAGATTTTCTGTTAGATTTTAAAGCTATAGGCTTACCTTGCTTCTGAGGCTCATCAGCTTCTAGCTCTATCTCATGACTTCTGAGGGAGCTTATAAGTTCCTCCAGAGTGATTTTGTTGAGATCTTTCGCCAGCTTCAGAGCAGTAACCATAGGCCTCCACTGCTTGGGTAAACTTCTGATTATCTTCTTGACATGGTCAGCAGTAGAGTATCCCTTGTCCAGAACTTTGAGACCAGCTACCAGAATCTGGAATCTAGAGAACATAGTTTCAATGGATTCAGATTCTTCCATTTTAAACGCCTCATACTTCTGAATGAGCGCCAGAGCTTTTGTTTCTTTGACTTGAACGTTGCCCTCATGCGTCATTCTGAGAGAATCAAAGATGTTCTTAGCTGTGTCTCTGTTGGAGATCTTCTCATACTCAGTATATGAGATGGCACTGAGGAGGATGGTTCTGGCCTTATGGTGATTCTTGAAATCACGCTTTTGTTGATCAGTCATTGATTTTCTTTCAATCTTCTGACCAGTTGCATTCACAGGGTGCGTGTATCCATCTGTCACCATATCCCACAGATCAGCATCATGTGCTAGAAAGAAGCTTTCAATTCTGTCTTTCCAGTAGTCAAAGTTTTCTCCATCAAAGACTGGAGGTTTGCCGCTGAATCTGTCTCTATCCTCATTGTTGTCATTGCTGAAATGAGAGTTGTTTCCTGCCATTGTGTTTTTCTGACGCTGGATCTTGTACTGACACGGTTAAGTGTTTTAGCTCAGAACCAGGCGCTCTGATGCCAATTGAAGGGGTGAAAAACACAAGAAGGGGGGGGGGGGGGGGGGTTGAATTGTAAAACTGGAATCTTAAAGCAAATGACAAGGTATTTTTATCCTGGTTCGTTTGATCTCAAACTACTCCAGTCCACCCGTCAAGGTGATTTTGCCTCTCTCCAACGAGGTCTTAATTCACTATATTCAACTGAATACAAATCTGCTTTAGCAACTGCTAAAACCTTCTTGATTCAAACCACAATCCGGTTTGTCAAGGCAACACTTTCTTACAAAGGTATAAGCAAATGTGTGTGAATGTTTTCTACAAAAACTATATCACAACTGTGATGTTTACACAAATGAAGCTTAGAAACTTGGAATGCTAAACGCTAATGGAGTATCAGAGTTTGTTGGTTTAGCAAAACTGGTAGATGAAGATTATGTTCAGCTTTGTGCGTGTAGAGAGTTTGGAAGCATTAGCCATGATAATCTTCGAAGCTTGGTTTATATAGCACTTGAGAAGATGAACGTTGATGCAAATATTCTTGATTCAATGCTATTAACAAGCTTTCCTTTTTGAGCAGATCTTGTCTGGAATGAGGCCGTTGGAATTGATTAGCGTTCAATGCACAGTACCATTGCTTCTTCAATGCACGATCTGGCTTGGCTCATTCTGATTCTGCTTCGCTGCTGATGAACTATTTGATTCTGTATCAGAGTGTTTTACGCGCAGTTCTGTTCATCAAGCTTCAGCATGTGCAAGCGTTGATCATCTGATCTTGACGTTCTGATTCAGTAACTTCTGATGCTGGTGTATGAAAACATATTCTGATGCTGAGAACGTGATCTTGCTTATTTTAATCAGCATATCTGCAAATCAGAGCATAGTAATTTTAGGCAGCATATAATTCAATCATGAAATATTTAACTACTATATCTTTTCACTTTGTTATCATCAAAACTTAAATATAGGGTACTAGATTCAAACATTGTTCTAACAAGAGATTTGTGGGAGATGGGCTTATAGATCCCATCCAAGATAATTGTCGATAAGAGAAACAGACTCAGTCTACGCCCGACTTTGTCTTTAGAAAATGTACCAGAATGAATCTACGCTCGACTTTTCCTAAGAGAATTTCAGAAGGAATCTACACTTGATTTCGTCTGAATTATGCACTAGAAGATGTCTACGCCCGACTTTAACTAGAGGAGATGTTGGAAGGAGTCTACGCCTGACTTTTCCAAAAGAGTATCAGAAGGAATCAACGCTCGATTTCATCTGAATGATGTACTAGAAGATATCTATGCCCGACTTCAACTAGAGAAGATGTTGGAAGGAGTTTACGCCTGACTTTTCCAAAAGAGTATCAGAATAAATCTATGATCGATTTAATCTGAATGATGTAATGTCTACTGGAAGAAGTATCAGAACAAACCTATGGTTGATTTAATCTAAGCCAGAAGATGTTTGCATCTAGCTTTAATTGGGAGAAGTATCAGAGTAAATCTATGGTCGATTTTGTTAGAACAAAGTTTGAATCTACTACCCTAAGTTTAAGTTTTGATGATAACAAAATGAAATGATATATTAATCATGTGATTCATGTGTAGAACTATTTGCTACCTAAAAATTACTTTCTGTTTTACAGAAACTCTGATAGGTATCAGCAGGAGAACATCCTCATCAGCATCAGAAAATTGGATATCAACATCAGCATCAGAAGATGCTATATCAGATATCAGAATCAGAAGAACAACTCACGCTTATGCTGAAGCTTGATGAACAGAACTGCGCTCAACACTCTGAACTCTGATAAAGATAACAACAGTTCATCAGCACTTAAGCAGCGTCAGAATGAGCCAAAGCCAGAACATGCTTAAGTAGCAATGACACTGTGCATTCAAGACGAGTTATTACCAACAGCATCATTCCAGACAAGATCTGCTTAATAAGGAAAGATTGTTATTGGCATTGAATCAGAATTATTGCTCCAACGTTCACTAATTTCAATGCTATATAAACAAGTCAATGAAGATTGAATTGGCTAATGCTCTACAACAATTTCCACGCCTAAAAGCTATTCATCATCTTCTTATTCTCAGTTTGCTAAAAGCTCCAAAATTCCTTACTCAATTATTTTAGCAATCTAGTTTCCATAAGCTCAAGTTGTGTAGTATCACAGTTGTGATAAACAGTTTTGTAGAAAACATTCACACACCTAGATTTCAATTCTTTGTAAGAAAGTAATTCCTTGAGAAACCGGTTTGTGGTTTGCTTCAAGAAGGCTTTAGCAGTTGATAAAGCAGATTGTAATATTCAGTTGAATATAGTGGATTAAGACCTCGTTGGAGAGAGGCGAAATCACCTTGACGGGTGGACTGGAGTAGTTTGAGATCAAACGAACCAGGATAAAAATATCGTGTTCATTGCATTGATTTTCTGTTTTTCAATTCAACCCCCCCTTCTTGTGTTTTTCACTTCTTCAATTGGTATCAAAGCTCCTGGTTCTGAGCTAAAACACTTAACCGTGTCAGTACAAGATCCAGCGTCAGAAAAACACAATGGCAGGAACTTATTCACACACCAGCAATGACAACCATGAGGACAGAGACAGATTCAGCGGCAAGCCTCCAGTCTTTGATGGAGAAAATTTTGATTACTAGAAAGACAGAATTGAAAGCTTCTTTCTGGCACATGATGCTGATCTGTGGGACATGGTGACAGATGGATACACGCACCCTGTGAATGCAAGCGGTCAGAAGATTGATAGGAAAACAATGTCTGACCAACAAAAGCGTGACTTCAAAAATCACCACAAGGCCAGAACCATCCTTCTCAGCGCCATCTCGTATGCTGAATATGAAAAGATCTCTAACAGAGACACAACTAAGAACATGTTTGACTCACTCAGAATGACGCATGAGGGCAACGTTCAGGTCAAAGAAACTAAAGCTCTGGCGCTCATTCAGAAGTATGAGGCATTCAAAATGGAAGAAAGTGAATCCATTGAAACAATGTTCTCAAGATTCCAGATTCTGGTAGCTGGTCTCAAGGTTCTGGACAAAGGTTACTCTACTGCTGATCACGTCAAGAAGATCATCAGAATCTTACCTAAGCAGTGGAGGCCAATGGTTACAGCTCTGAAGCTAGCAAAAGATCTCAACAAAATTTCTCTGGAGGAACTTATCAGCTCCCTCAGAAGTCATGAGATAGAGCTAGAAGCTGATGAACCCCAGAAGCAAGGTAAGCCTTTAACATTAAAACCTAACAAAAAATCTGAGTCTAAAGTTTTGCAGGCAGTTGAAGAAACATCTGATGGATCCTTATCAGAAGAAGACGAACTTTCCCTCCTCTCCAGAAGAGTGAATCAACTGTGGAAGCAGAGGCAAAGGAAGTTCAGGAATCCTAGAAGATCTGATCAGAACGAGTCTTCTTCCAGATACAGAAGGACAAATTCTTCCTCTGGATACAGAAGATCTGAAGGCTCCTCAGGAAGCAGAAAGCCAAACACCAAGGACATCATCTGCTATGAGTGCAATGAGCAAGGACACTACAAGAGTGACTGCCCAAAGCTTCAGAGGGAAAAGCCCAAAAAGAAGTTTGGAAGAGAAAAGAAGAAAAGTCTCATGGCTACATGGGATGACTCTGACTCGTCTGAAGTTGACTCAGAATCAGATGATGAGAGAGCCAACATATCTCTCATGGCCAACATTTTAGAAGATAGTGAAGCTTCTGAATCAGACTCAGAATCAGATACTGAAGAGGTATTTCCTGACTTTGCAATTAATTTTACTAAGGCTGGACTTGCTGAAAGCCTTAATGAAATTCTGGAAAGGTACCAGCAGATTAGAGTTAAATTCAGAAACCTGAAAAGGAATCTTGAATCTGACTCTGATAAGACTGAGAGTCTTAAATTGGAAAATTCTGAGCTGAGAAATAAAATTTCAAAATTAGAAAATACTTTACAAAACTCTCAGAAGGAACCAATTTCTGAAACTCCCAGCAGCGCTGATGAGATCATCAAGGAGTATGATCACAGTTTCCAGAAGTTCCTTGCTAAAAGCATAGATAGAAGCAAAATGGCTTCAATGATCTATGGAGTTAGAAGAAACGGCAGGAAGGGAATAGGATACAAAGGTAAGGTTCCTACACCAAAGAATGTCATGGATTTAACCATTAAACACACTCCTCTGAATTCACATTTTGTGTATGGTCACACACATGATATTAAATACACTAGCAGTAAGTACTATGTGAAACCAAAATTCAACCAGAGTTTTGGTAAATCTAACAAATCAGGACCCAAGAAAATATGGGTACCTAAGGATAAAATAATACATGTTGCAGATATCTTTAGCAACAAATCAGAAACACCAGTCATGGTACCTGGACTCTGGCTGCTCGCGACACATGACGGGAAGAAGGCATATGTTCCAAAGCCTGGAACTTAAGCCTGGAGGCCACGTTGGCTTTGGAGGCAATCAGAGGGGAAAGATAATTGGCTCTGGAACTGTAGGTAATGGAAATCTTCCCTCTATAAATAATGTTCTGCTAGTAGATGGATTAATGCATAATCTGTTATCCATAAGTCAATTAAGTGATAATGGTTATGATATAATCTTTAATCAAAAATCATGTAAAGCTGTTAGTCAGAAAGATGGGACTATCCTGTTTAATGGAAAGAGGAAAAACAACATCTATAAAATCAAACTTTATGAACTGAAAAGTCAGAATGTAAAGTGTCTTCTGTCTGTTAACAACGAGCAGTGGATCTGGCACAGAAGATTGGGGCATGTTAGTATGAGAAGAATATCTCATATTAACAAACTCAATCTGGTCAGAGTACTTCCCAATTTGAAGTTCAATTTAGATGCTCTGTGTGAAGCATGTCAGAAAGGCAAGTTTACAAAACCTTCTTTTAAATCTAAAAATGTTGTTTCTACCTTTAAGCCATTAGAACTTCTGCACATTGACTTATTTGGACCAGTTAAAACTGCTTCAGTCAGTGGCAAGAAGTATGGGTTAGTAATCGTAGATGACTATAGCAGATGGACATGGGTAAAGTTCTTAAGACACAAGGACGAGTCACACTCTGTGTTTGTTACCTTTTGTAACCAAGTTCAGAATGAAAAGGATCTTAGAATCGTTAAAGTCAGAAGTGATCATGGTGGAGAGTTTGAAAACAAAGATTTTGAGTCATTCTTTAATGACAGAGGAATTCTGCATGATTTCTCTTGTCCTAGAACTCCCCAACAAAATGGAGTTGTAGAACGAAAGAACAGAACATTGCAGGAAATGGCCAGAACCATGATCAATGAGACAAACGTTGCTAAGATCTTCTGGGCAGAGGCAATAAACACAGCGTGCTACATTCAGAATAGAATCTCAATAAGACCTATTCTGGAAAAGACTCCATATGAATTGTGGAAGAACAGAAAGCCCAACATTTCATATTTTCATCCATTTGGATGTACTTGTTTTATGTTAAATACAAAGAATTATTTGAACAAGTTTGACTCTAAAGCACAGAAGTGTATTATGTTAGGATACTCTGAACGCTCAAGAGGGTACATAGTATACAATACAGAAACACAGATTGTGGAAGAATCAATCAGTGTTCGTTTTGATGACAAGCTTGACTCTGAAAAGTCAAAGCAGAATGAAGTTTTTGCAGGTATGGAAATTGAATTTACAGGTTCTGAAGACAAGTCATCAGAAGCTCTCAACACAGACACTCCTTCAACATCTGAAAGGAGCACTGCTAGCAATCCTACAACAGCTGCTGATCAACCTCAGAAGAGATTACCCAGAAGCAGTTTGGATCATCCAGAAGAAACTATCCTAGGAAGAAAGGAAGATCCAATCAGAACAAGAGCAAGCTTCAGAAACTCTGAAGAAACCCTCATGGGACTTATGTCTCTGGTTGAACCTTCTTCTATTGATGAAGCACCTCTGGACAATGACTGGATTCTAGCAATGCAAGAAGAGCTGAATCAATTCACCAGAAATGACGTATGGGATCTTGTTCCCAGACCAAAAGGACTCAACGTCATTGGAACAAGATGGGTGTTCAGAAACAAGCTAAATGAGCAAGGTGAAGTCATCAGAAACAAAGCACGACTGGTAGCACAAGGTTATAGTCAGCAAGAGGGGATAAACTATACAGAAACCTTTGCTCCAGTCGCCAGGTTAGAATCTATCAGACTTTTAATTTCATTTGCTGTTAATAGAGGTATCACTCTGTATCAGATGGATGTCAAGAGTGCATTCTTAAATGGTTATATAGAAGAAGAGGTTTATGTGCACCAACCCTCTGGTTTTGAAAATACAAAACATCCAGAACATGTTTTCAAACTAAAGAAGTCACTATATGGTCTGAAACAAGCTCCCAGAGCTTGGTATGAAAGACTAAGTAACTTTCTGTTAGAAAACGAATTCACCAGAGGGAAGGTGGATACTACCTTATTCTGTAAGTCAGTTAAGAATGACATCTTAGTCTGTCAAATTTATGTTGATGATATTATTTTTGGATCTACTAATCCTTCTCTTGGAAGAAAATTTGCTAAGGGTATGCAGGCAGAATTTGAGATGAGCCTCATGGGGGAACTGAAATTCTTTCTAGGAATTCAGATCAATCAAACTCCAGAGGGAACTTACATTCATCAGAGCAAATATGTCAGAGATCTTATGAAGAAATTTGACCTCTCAGAATGTAAGCCATCAAAGATTCCAATGCATCCCACGTGCATTCTGGAAAGAGAAGAGGTAAGCAAAAAGGTAGAACAGAAGGTCTACAGAGGTATGATTGGTTCTCTCCTTTATCTGACAGCTTCAAGACCTGATATCTTATTCAGCATATGTATTTGTGCTAGATTCCAATCAGATCCTAGAGAATCTCAGTTAACAGTTGTTAAGCGAATTTTCAAGTATCTGAAAGGTACTACTAATCTGGGTTTATTTTATAGAAAATCTAGTGATTACAGCTTAGTAGGCTACTGCGATGCTGACTTTGCTGGAGACAGAGTAGAGCGTAAAAGTACTTCTGGAAGCTGCCAGTTTCTGGGAGAAAATCTGATCTCTTGGTCTAGAAAAAGGCAATCCACAATTGCGCTATCAACAGCAGAAGCTGAGTACATAGCAGCAGCAGGATGTAGCACACAAATGCTCTGGATGAAAAGTCAGCTTGAAGACTTCCAGATTTTTGAGAGTAACATTCCTATACTCTGTGACAATACTTCTTCTATTTGCTTAAGTAAGAATCCCATTTTACATTCTAGAGCTAAGCATATAGAAATAAAACATCACTTCATTAGGGACTACATTCAGAAAGGAATTTTGAACTTAAAATTTATAGATACATACCATCAATGGGCTGATATCTTCACTAAACCCCTTTCTGAAGATAGATTCAATTTCATTCTGAAACATCTCAGCATGAAAATCTGCCCAGAGTGAAAATGTTTTAATTCCATATATTATCTTTCAGAATGTATTTGTTTTACTGTGAACTTCTGATCAATCTCCTTTCAGAAAGATAGAACATGCAGATTGTATTAGATGCTAGTCTTAAAGATCTGAGCGTTTCAGCTTAAGGATAGACGTGCTGCTCACTAAATCAAACAAGTGTCATCCAATCATCAGCAAATCTCTGAAGCAGAACGCGTGCACGCTTCTGAGAAGGCAAAACGCTGATTGGGTGCATTGAGACACATGTCTGGTAACCGTTTCAAGTATCTTTCTCAAATCCCCCAAAATCAGCAAGCATTAAATGAAAGTAATCATGTTTTTAAAACGTAATCATGATTTTATTTCTCTTTCTTGAAACCGTTTACACTTTCAAAAAGTATTTTGAAATCTATTTAAGCACGTTAACTTCTCACATTAATACTTTACCGTTTCTCATAATCTCTTAAATATTTTCTGCATTTTCTCTGTGTGTTCATCTCTTTCAAACTTAAACCCATTTTCTCAGTTTTCTCAGAAAAACCTTAAGTGTGAACATGGCAACCTCCAGCAATGCTTCTGCAGGTTCTCAGAAGAAGGATTCCTCTGAACAGTACCAAGTTCCTTTCAGAACACTCCTTACACCAGTGAAGAATCTGGAAGTGCTGTCTGAACTGATTGTTGACTTCAACGGTCTGAAAGAAAATGGATTTGACTTGACAGAAGAAGTTAGGGCACATAAACCTTAGTTTTTCATTCATGATATTTTCAATGTTTTTCTTTGCATATCTTTTGTACTGTTTTGTCTGGCTCTGAATATTTTAATATAACAAGTTTTTCTGCTCTAATCGTTTTAGCACATCACTTACACTTTTTGATTGCTGACAAAAAGGGGGAGAACAAGAATGATATTTTTCAATAACGGATTACTGAGACAAAAAGTATCAAACATTCTAACTCTGATATACTTGAATATGTTTTCTGTTTTTGCATAAGTCTACAGGTACAAGAATGCTCTCTGATACACTGAAACCCAAAGCCCTAATACTCTGATCCAAAGCAAAGCTCTGATAAAGCTATGATATTCTGATCTGAAGTTCTGATAGTCAAAGCTCTAATATTCTGATTTTCAAAAATTCAAAAAGATCTGATCCTGAAGACTCTCGGAATTAAAAAGGGAAGTAATAATTTCAGGGGGAGTATCTCCGATCCCAACTCTGATATCTCTTTATCCCTTATCTTTGATAACTTCTTATTTAATTCTGATACAACTTATCATTCAGTTATCTCTGATACTTTTTCACACTATTTTCAATTAAAAAATATCTAGTTTTTGTCATCATCAAAAAGGGGGAGATTGTTAGAACAAAGTTTGAATCTACTACCCTAAGTTTAAGTTTTGATGATAACAAAATGAAATGATATATTAATCATGTGATTCATGTGTAGAACTATTTGCTACCTAAAAATTACTTTCTGTTTTACAGAAACTCTGATAGGTATCAGCAGAAGAACATCCTCATCAGCATCAGAAAATTGGATATCAACATCAGCATCAGAAGATGCTATATCAGATATCAGAATCAGAAGAACAACTCACGCTTATGCTGAAGCTTGATGAACAGAACTACGCTCAACACTCTGAACTCTGATAAAGATAACAACAGTTCATCAGCACTTAAGCAGCGTCAGAATGAGCCAAAGCCAGAACATGCTTAAGTAGCAACGGCACTGTGCATTCAAGACGAGTTATTACCAACGACATCATTCCAGACAAGATCTGCTTAATAAGGAAAGATTGTTATTGGCATTGAATCAGAATTATTGCTCCAACGTTCACTAATTTCAATGCTATATATACAAGTCAATGAAGATTGAATTGGCTAATGCTCTACAACAATTTCCACGCCTAAAAGCTATTCATCATCTTCTTATTCTCAGTTTTCTAAAAGCTCCAAAATTCCTTACTCAATTATTTTAGCAATCTAGTTTCCATAAGCTCAAGTTGTGTAGTATCACAGTTGTGATAAACAGTTTTGTAGAAAACATTCACACACCTAGATTTCAATTCTTTGTAAGAAAGTAATTCCTTGAGAAACCGGTTTGTGATTTGCTTCAAGAAGGCTTTAGCAGTTGTTAAAGCAGATTGTAATATTCAGTTGAATATAGTGGATTAAGACCTCGTTGGAGAGAGGCGAAATCACCTTGACGGGTGGACTGGAGTAGTTTGAGATCAAACGAACCAGGATAAAAATATCGTGTTCATTGCATTGATTTTCTGTTTTTCAATTCAACCCCCCCTTCTTGTGTTTTTCACTTCTTCAGATTTAATCTGAGCCAGAAAATGTCTACTGCAAGAAGTATCAGAGTAAATCTATGGTCGATTTAATCTGAGCCAGAAGAGACCTTTTATCTTTAACTGGAAAAAGTATCAGAATAAATATATGGTTGATTTAATATGAGCCAAAAAATGTCTACGCATGTCTTTAACTGGAAGAAATATCAGAATAAATCTACACTCGATTTAATCCAGAAGAGGTCTTTTGTCTTTAACTGGAAGAAGTATCAGAATAAATCTATGGTTGATTTAATTTGAGCCAGAAAATGTATTTTTGTCTTTAATTGGAAGAAGTATCAGAATAAAACTATGGTTGATTTAATCTGAGCCAGAAAATGTCTACTAGAAGAAGTATCAGAATAAATCTACGCTTGATTTAATCTGAGCCAAAAGATGTTTATGTCAATCTACAATTGGAAGAAGTATCACAATAAATCTACGGTCGATTTAATCTGAGACAAAAGCTATCTATGACCATCTTCAACTGGAAGAAGTATCAAAATAAATCTATGCTCGATTTAATCTGAGCCATAAGAAGTCTATTTGAGAATGACCCTCTGAGGAAATTGCTTAAATAACCCTTTGTCAGATGTAGCCTTTGAGAAGACTGTCGGGTCATAAGTAGTTGATGATGTTTTTCTGTTGATTGATCTTTTCTGAAAAGGTAAAGAGTTAGTTATATGTGATGTCATGATGTATGAAATGCATTGCATAATGATGTCTTCAAAATAAATGAGACTGTGCTATATGCGTTTCGTATGCATATGCTATGATATGGGTAAATGATATATGAATGTGAAATACTGTTGGAAGTGTATCAACAATTCCATATGAAATTTTGCTGGGGAAAATGAATCCCTGACTCGTGCTAGGAATGAAGAACATGTGTAATCTTCAACTTTGTCTAGAATGCTTCCGCTGGGGATTCCTACTTACTGTTTGAGGAAATTCTGCTGGGAAGTGTTGAACTCTGTTTGGGGTGAAGAGTTTAGGAACATTAGTCGTTCATCACTCTACTGGAGAGTTTAGTTCTTGTATACCCTGACTGGGGATAAAAGAGATGGATAACCTTCCGACTCATCTAGGGAGTTTAATTCTTATATACCCTGAATGGGAATGAAAGAGGTGGATAACCTTTCAACTAGTCTAGGGAGGATAAAGTTGATTGATATCTGGTTCGATTTTTGTAGAAACTCTCTGGGGATAGTGGAGACTTCACTAGGAAGAGGAATTTTGCCGGTAATTCGTAACCATCTAAGGAATAGACTCAAGCTGGGAAGACTGTAATCTGTTGGGGAAATAAACCTTGTTGACGGAGAAATACTCTGCTGAAGAAACACCCTTATTGAGGAAATGAGTTATGCGGGAGAGGGGAAATCTGCAGAGAGTTTTACAGTTTTGGAGGAATAAACTCAAGTGAGGAAGAGAACTTCCATGAATTATACTAATTAGAACTCCGTAGGTGGGTAATATTGTCAGGAAAAGATCATACTCCTTTTATCTGCTGGGGGATCTACCGGGGAAATTGCGGGGAATGTATCTTTTTTTAAGATGAATTTGTGAAGATTACTCTGTGGGTATAATCTCATGGAAGTGGCTCTATGGGGATTTAAGGAAAGCTTGAAGATCATTCTAACTCTTAGAGTCTTGAGTAAACACTTATTCATGTTCTTATGCATATATTTGTTAACAATTAATCATGTTCATATGCATATGTTCATTCAATTTTAGTCATTGGAGGTTTTTGCAAAGAAAACAGAAAAATTAAAAAACAAAAAGTTTAAATTTTTAGGGTGTACTTGTATGTGATAGTTTGTCTATAAACAGTCGATTTTGTACAAAGAGACATAAATCCTAGTAAGAGGAAATTGTCATGAAATGAAAAGAGTACAAAGTGAAAAAAAATGTATAGCTATGTGGAAATGATCTCGTTAGGTTCCAACTCCGCTATTGCCTTTATGTCTTTGAACATCTCATCCCTTGCTGTCAGAAGAAGTTGATTGAACTGATATGTACCATTTTAACTTTTGACTTTGGTAATAAAGCTTGTTGTAAGTGATCCAACGGGACATATTCGTATGCTTTTAATCCCTAACTTTTTCCTGGACTGCCCTTTCGGGTTTTCAGTCCACCAGGATACCTTTTTTTCCCAAACCGCCTTTTTGAGTTTTCGATTTGTCGGGTGTACAATCTTTTATATATCCCTAATTTTTGCCCGAACTTTTTTGGTTCGCCGGGATGCCTTTGTTTTAGCATAGGCCAATCAACCTAGCGAGTCGTTTTCATGAGTAGTATCTTTTAACTATGTCCACATTCATAGGGTATAGGAAATCTTCACCGTCTATGGTGGTTAGTGTCATAACACCGCCCGAAAATACATTCTTGACAACATATGGCCCTTCGTAGGTGGGAGCCCATTTGCCCCTGGGATCACCTTGTGGTAGAATGATGTACTTTATTACCAATCATCAGTCTGATATACTCGATGCTTGATTTTCTTGTTGAATGCCTTGATCATACGTTTCTGATACATCTAACCATGACAGATAACTGAAAGCCTCTTTTCGTCAATCAAATTCAACTGGCCTAGCCTGGTCTGAATCCACTCATCTTTGTCTAAGTCTGCATCTTTCATTATCCTCAGAGAAAGAATCTGAACTTCGATAGGTATGACAACTTCCATACCATAGACCAGGGAGAATGAGGTTACCATAGTTGATTTTTGTGAGGAAGTGTGATATCCATGAAGAGAAAATGGTAACATCTTGTGCCAGTCTTTGTAAGTCAGAAACAACTTCTGTATGATTATCTTAATATTCTTGTTGGTAGCTTCCATTGCATCATTCATCTTTGGTTTATTTGGAGAAAAGTTGTGGTGCTTGATCTTAGACTGCGTGCAGAGTTCAGTGATCATAGTTTTGTTGAGGTTGGCACATTGTCCGTGATGATTCTCTCGGGGATGCCATATCGATAGATAAGATTATGTTTTATGAACCGAGCAACCACACTCTTGGTAACCGAGGAAAATGAGGCTGCTTTAACCCATTTCGTGAAGTAGTCAATGGCGACGAGAATGAAGCAATGTTCGTTAGAAGCAGTAGGCTTGATTTCTCGGATTATATCAATTCCCCACATTACGAATGGTCAAGGAGAAGTCAAAACATTCAGAGGAACCACATGCACATGAACTTTATCAGCATAGATCTGGCACTTATGACAAGTTCTCAAGTGGTGGTGACAGTCGATTTCCATAGTCGACCAATAGTAACCTGCTATGAGAATCTTTTTAGACATAGTATGCTCGCTTGAGTGACTACCAACGATGCCTTTGTGCATATCCTCCATAATTTTCTCTACTTCCTTTTTGGCTATACAGCGAAGCTGAGTTGAATCATGATTTCGCTTCTACAAAATTCCATTTCTTAAGAAGAGTTTAGCCGAGAACCTCCATAGGAATTTCTTGTCATTGATCGATGCCCCTTCAGGGTAATCTTGAGCTTTAAGGTACCTTTTCACTTCATGAAACCAAGGTTTTTCTTCTACTCCATCAGTATCAATTTTGTAACAGTGTGCTGGTTCGTCGAATCATTCAATGGTAATTTTGGGAGCCTCATTATCCCACCTCATCTTGAACATGGATGACATGGTAGCTAATGCGTCCTCCAACTGATTCTCTTCTCTTGGGATATGCTCAAAAGTAATCTCTTTAAAGTACGAAATCAAGGTTAACACATGTTATCGGTAAGGGATAATGTCATACCCCAATTTTTGACCTAAGATCCCACCCTCCATTTGAATCATTTGCATAACAAGTGTTCACGAGTGGTTTGACCTATTTTTTTTGCCAATTCTTGAGTTAGATTTCAAAAATTTATAACTTCTTCAAATTTTGACATTTTTTAGCGGTTCTTTTTGCATATGATTCTCCTTGACATCATATACAATTTCTCTTTACAAGTCATGAGCTGATTATGCTTTGAAAAGCCACGAAAAATAGAAACGTTAGAAGTCGTTTATGAATTTAGTGGAATTTGATTTTTATTGTATTTTATTCATGATTTATTTTCCATTTAAAAAATCACAAAAAATGTAATTAGCATCATGTTATTTTTTATTTACTATTTTTACCTCTTTACTAAAAAATTATCAAAAATATGTTCTTTTATTAATTTAAATTTATATATTGGTATCATTTATTTCAAAGAAATCTAGAAAAATTTATATAAGTCCTTTTACTTTCTTATATGTATTTTATTTTTTCTCTTTTAATTTGCACTTATATTTTCATTTATTTTAATTCAAGAAAAAAAATCATAAATAGTTAATTTATGTCTCTTTTATTTTCTATTTTGTATTTATTATTATTACTAACACTTTTAGTTTTTACTATTATTATTATTATTATTATTATTATTATTATTATTATTATTATTATTATTTACTTTGTCCTTTTATTTTTTTTGTGTCAATAAAGAAAAGTTGGGACCACTATAATGTAGTACAAACACTTCACATGGATTGCCAACTTATACTTATCAATGGTTAAGAATCATTCTCACACTTCACATGGATTGCCAACTTGGACTTATCAATGACCAAGAATCATTCTCATAAAATCACATGGATTACCACATCAACACTCCCACCTCATTCACCCTATAAATAAGACCTATCTTTCTTTTATTTGGAAAAATAATATCATAAATCATTCACTAAACTAAACCAAAACTCTCTTTTTTTTTTCTTTTCATTTTCTTTTAAGTCATTTCTTCCTTTTATTAAATAGGTAGGCTACTCTTTATTTATTTATTTAGTATCAAAATCATTACAATTTTGGAAGGAAACTTCATTGATTCAAAATCAAGAGTTGAAAAATGTTCTTGAACCTCCAAAAGCAAAAGTAGATTTATTGTTGTTTAATTTTCATTTTTTTTCAGTAATTTTTTATTATGACATTTATACTATTTATGACATTTATACTATTTTCATTATAGACTTTATCTTATTCTTCTTTATCTATTTTATTTTTATTTTTATTTTTATTTAGATCATTTTAGAAAGCATTTCAGATTTTTTTAGTTAATCTAAGCTTGTCGGATATTTGATGAACTTTAATTATTTTCAGTCCACCTCTAAATGGTCATTTGATTATTCAAGAAACTTGGGATTGATGTTAAGTTTGTTATAATGTATCTTCCTTGACTTTGTCTTGATCCCGCATATTTGTTAATTGTACTACATGTATAAGAGAATAAACTTCAAAGTGTCATTTCTCTAACATGCATGGGTACATACATAATATGCTCCACATGAAGTTACACTTATCCCAAATCAGATTATTAACTTTAAATTGTACTAACTTTACTTTAATGTCATTTATATTTCCGCACTTTATATTTTCCTCTTTTTACTTTTATGCCATTTATCATTCATAGCATTTTCTTTACTTTATGTATTTTTTTCTTTGCTTAGTTGATCATTTATCTTCTCTTTGCTCACTTGAGCTTTCTTTTTTTTGCTTGTTATAAACCACTTAATAAAGAAAAAAAAACTAAAATTGGTTCTTTAATCCTTGGACTATGGTTACTATCCAATTTTATCTGATGCATGGTTCTTATTCGGTCTTCATCTAACTATTATCTTTGTTTTTGAATCCCAGGGAAAGGATTAATTCGTTGACTTCATGTCATCGAGTGTATCTTATATGATTGTGATAATTCCTTCATCCATCTTTAAGTTTTGCTAATCTTAAGCTAGATCTCCAAAAAACTGATTTTTTAAACTCACACCTCTTTTAAGCCAAAAACTTTGACACTAGGTCATCGCATTTTTGAAATCTCATCCCCATATTCATTTAGCAAGCAAACTGATTTTAACCAAAAAATATAAATTTCATAAGGTTCCTATAGGATACTATAGATACATAGGGTGCTAGTACCTTCCCTTTGTATAATCAACCCCCAAACCTCCAATCTCTTTCAAATGCATTGTATTTTTCTTTACTTTTAGTATCGCACTTACTTTGCATATTTATGGGTTTTATTTTGCACTTTTCCCTTTTCCCTTGGAAATAATAAAGCGCGGTGACGACTCTTACTTATTTGCGAGTCAAGTTAATTAATAGCTTGATCTGCGATTTTCACCGCTACAGATAAGATTCAAATGCTTCATATCCCATTCTCCCTTAACCTGACTGATTACCAAGGCTGAATCCCCATATACGCTTAGGAATTTGATTCTCAGGTGTTGTACCCCAAAATTTTCCCTCTCATTTTATCAAGATTCTCCTCACAAGACCTCTTGAACTCCAGACCAACTTAGGGTTTGCTCAGCTCAAGACATCTCCTTGCACTGATTACCTGAAATTAGGGTTTGAGTTTGCACACGGATTTTTGGACTTCCAATGCCTCATGTGACTTTCATACTTCATGTTGGACCTCTAAGATTGCTCATGCCAAGTTTCAAGCCTTGGATCACTTTTTTGTCTAGTCAATTGGACAGTTGACCTAAAAATCAGTTGTATTGGGGGGAAAAGTCAACTGTGGCCAATTTACAGTCAAACCTCATATTTTTTTATACATATCAACATTATGGACTCATATGAACCATTGGATCAAGTTTGGACCACAACTCCTCAAGAAATTTGATCAGATCATCAAAAGGGCAAAATGGTCAAAATTAGGGTTTTGACTGTAGAAGGGCAATTTCTGATTTTTCACCTAGCCAATGACCAATTGGGTTTAAGCATGGTTTCAAGGACTCAATGGAATCATCCTGACCTAATCACAAGGTTCAAAAGATCTCAAATGCATTGGATTGACAGATGAATTTTCTAATCAACTGATCAAAAATCAATTGTATACTGAAAAGTCAAACTTTGACTTTTTGGTCAAAATCAAGTGCCAAGGGTCATTTTTCATCAATATGTGTCAAAACATGAAACTTGTTCACCAATAAACCTAATTTTGGAAATTAGGGTTTAAAATGGAAAATTTTCATAAGTTAGAAATTTTCTAAGTTATAAAGATTTCTTATTTTTTTCCCAAATCTTCCCAACTTTTTCACCATGATGAAATTGGATTCAAAGAAAACTTCCAACATGAAATTTGTAGTACTACACAAAATCTACAACTTTGATTCACAAAGTTTTCCCAAAAGATGCTTGTATCGCAAGTTATGATTTTATGAATAAAGGTCCAAAAACTTTTTAACTTAGTGAAATTTTGCCCTAGTTTAGGCAGATTTTCGACCTAACTTCATGGCAACTTTTCACATAATTCCAAGTGGAATCTCAAAATGAATTTCAAATATGGATTGTAGAGCATGTTAAAAGCTTTCCAAAATGTCACAGAAATCTCCAAGATCATTTATGGTTAGAGAGAATCGAAGAAAAGAAAATGGCAATTTCTCACTTTTGTCCAAGGCATTTTGCACCATGTTACAACTTGCAAATCAGTTTGAATCATGTTTGTACTTGCATTACAGGCCCTAATCCTTTTTAAACTCCAAAATTGAATGCAAATACAATGGTTAATGGAATTGTTTTGATCCTTGAAGCTTTGTACAACGGTTTAATCCAAAAATGGCAAAAAGGTAAAAATGCTACTTTGATAAAGTTTGCTTTTAGCAACTTTGTTTATCTTGAGCCATGGACCTAACCTCTTGCTGCAAACAAAGTCCACAAATATCAAGCAATTGGTACCAACTCTCAGCAGGCCTCAAGCTATCCTGTACAGGCTTTGAGCTTTGTCAACTCACTTTTGCTTCAAAAGCAAGTAAGCTTGCAAAAAGTCCATAACTCTTGTATCTGATAAAACCAAGCTTTGGCATCATTTGAAACGACCTCAACATACTGTCTCAAGCCAAAAACACGATTTGCTAAGCTCTCAAACACCCTAAAACATAAAAACCACAAGTTCCTTCCCAAACAGGGCATCATCTGCAGAACCATTTCCAAAACCAAATTGGCTCATGCGTTTTGCTTGGAACCACTTCAAACACATTCCCTACAACACACCTGAACTATCCAAGACCCTGTCCAGCAACTGTAACCTCATTTTCACACTTCACCATTTTCATTTTGAAGCCTTGCAGGTTGACTTCTACAAGGAAATTCAGGCAAGTTCAAGGCAAGCTGAGCATTGGGAAAGGTTAAGGCAACTTCAAGCAAGCTCACAAGTACCTCAGGCCTCACTCAAAGTTGCTACATTGCCATAGCCAAACTTAACTGAAACAGGTATTTGTCAAGATTCTAACTCCTTATTTAGGCATCATTAGGCTTGGGTTTGTGAAGCAAAAATGTAGTCTTTAATATGCTTTAGCTGTACATATGCGTAGATTTCATTTATATTAACTGAGCTAGGAGTATTTGATAGTTGAAGTTGCTGAAAAAACTAGGTTAGAATTTAGGGCCACTGAAATTCTCCCTGGTTTCTTAGAGTTAGATCAAGTTTTTTATATCATTGAAATCGTGTGATCAAATGCTATAAGTGTCATGTTGTAAACTTTTGATTTCATGCAAGCAATAGAGAGAACAGGATTTGAATACAGGAAGCGCGCGTTTTGGGACGAAGGCAGGAGGTTAGGGACGAAGTGTGTTCTGGGCCAAGGCGCTTGGGCCTGTTTCTTTTGACACCCCCTGTTTACTTTCTGCACCCCTTTGGCCCATTTTCTTTATTTTGTCAATTTTTTTATTTCATTTATTTTTTCGGATTTTATTTATTTTCTCTGAACATTTAAAATCACAAAAAATATTTTCTTAATTTTTGTATTTTTATTTTATTTTATTTATTTTATTTTTTTGCATAATAAATAGTTTATTAGGTTAAATATAAGTTATTTTCTTAAATAAAACTTGAAAATAATATAAAATATAAAATATTTTTATTTTTATTATTTATACACTTAAATTAATATTTTCATATAATATTTAATTTTTTTTAACATTCTTGTATATATTATTATTATTTTTCTTAAACAAAAAATGAATAAATAAATAATAAAAAGCATATTTTCTTTTAAAACAAAAATTAGGGTTTTCACCCTTTCAAAAATAATCATTTTATTTTCTTATTTTTAGGACATAAATAAATTTATTTTACATACATAAATAAAATACAAAAAAACATTTGTGCATATTTACATTTTATTGTACATTTAAATAATTGTTCATTTATTTATTGTATAAATTCAATTGGGTTGTAATAGCACGTTAAGGTTTTATTTTGTGCAAATACCCCCTATTCAAACTTGTATCCCCCTCCCTATAATATTGTTGTAATAGTCTAGATTTACTTTACGCATTTTATTGCTTTCATATGCCATGATAGTAAAAACTAGGGTTTGTATGCAAAGACCAAAAATCAAACAAATAGCATGACCTAAATGCAAGACAAAAATGAATGAAAAATGACAACACATTGCACACAAGCACCCCTAGGGTTTCATCCACTTTGTTGCCTTAAATGGCCATGGTATGCATGCTAGGTATCTTGGCAAAATCAAAACAAAACAAAGATCATAGTCCCTCGATGACACTATCTGGGTTGCCTAAACAAAAATGATCTAGTCCCTCAAAACTTGCTAAGATACTTGGCAATATTGTTATCATGGTCATACGATGACCCACTCCCGTCCCGTTTAACATCCAAAGATAGGGTTGTTTACCAAATGCAATGGTAAAACAACAATGTCAAAAGGGTTAAAAATGTGTAGGAAAGACTTTTGAGTAGGTAGATAAGCTTCTAGTTACTTGATCAATTTGCAAACCATACTTGCTATTTAAAAAAAACATACAACACATTTCAAAAACAATTTCCAAACAACTTTCAAACATTGAAACACTTTTCAAAAGACAAACACCTTTGTATACATTCAAACAAGAATCATTACAAAGGTTGCCTAAACAAAGGCCTCTTTTAAAAATACTTTCAAAACCACACACAAAGCACCATTTCAAACAATTGAAAAGCAAAAACAAGTGATCTAAACAAGTAACTAAGAACCCATGGAAAACCATGGATGAAAAGGGTGCTAGCACCTTCCCTTTTCATAATATACCTCCCGAACTCAAGAAAACATCTCAAAGGTCTTTCCTGTGCTTTTTGACCTTTCCTTTTGATAAAATAAAAAGTCGGTGGCGACTCTTGCTAAACTGAAACATTTGCGAACACAAACGCAAAACCTCAAGTCAGTTCTCCCAGCGCGTCACAGAACTGGAGACTTTGCTGGGGGGAAAATACTAAAAGTGGGGTTACCTTAGGGTTTTAGATCACCTTTACATGCTTATCTTGCTTGACTTGATTGCTTTATATTTGGTTCTATTGTTTGGGTTTGAATCCTCTACCCGGATTTGGGAAACATTCATAGGTAAATAGAAATACGTTGTGGAAACTGTGCGGGGTATACCGACATGGTTGAAGCAATAGCTATATTAGTGCGACATATTTGTGGGTATCGGTAGCCTTTGAGCCAATCAAAGAGAATACAGGACTGCTGAGTGATGTCATGAAGCACTAATGGACTTTTAGAACCTTTACTTGACCAACTTGGCCTTTTTAGGAGTAGTGAGATGACCGGCTTTGGTGCAACCCGAAGTTGGTAGATACTCGATACTACACTCATTGAGGGTTATTTTCTTGGAATATTTCGGTCGCCAGTAAAGTGGCTAAACTGAAACAATGAACGCAGAAAATAATCCAGTGATATTGAGCTCCTTAGAACCCGGTTACTATTTCTAGGACAGGTTGAGCCAACTAAACTTAAAGAGGGTACTTACCTATGAAACCCCATGCAAGCCTGAAACTAGGAACTTGTGTGATTTGTTTGTACATATACACTTGTGTATAACATCATAAACATCATGAAGCATCATATGCATCCACTAACCATTTCAAGGATTTTGGATCTTCATCTTTGTTCCTGTTTTGTAGGTAATGGATTCACTTCACAGGAAAACCATTCAAGTCAACCTTGTAAGAATTCCTCCTCAACTCAAGGAGCTAGTGTGATGCGGTGGGAGAACTGACTTGAGGTTTTACGTTTGGGTTCGCAAATGTTACGGTTTAGCAAGAGTCGCCACCGACTTTTATTTTATCCAAAAGGAAAGGTAAAAAAGCACAGGAAAGACCTTTGAGATTGTTTTTGGGTTCGGGGGTAGATTATGAAAAGGGAAGGTGCTAACACCCTTTTCATCCATGGTTTTCCATGGGCTCTTAGTTACTTGTTTTAGATCACTTGCTTTTGCTTTTCAATAGTTTGAAATGGTGCTTTTGTGTGTGGTTTTGAAAGTATTTTGAAAAGAGGCCTTTGTTTAGGCAACCTTTGTAATGATTCTTGTTTGAATGTATACAAAGGTGTTTGTCTTTTGAAAAATGTTTCAATGTTTGAAAGTTTGTTTGAAAAATGTTTTGAAATGTGTTGTGTGTTTTTGAAAATAGCAAGGATGGTTTGCAAATGATCAAGTAACTAGGAGTTGTCTACCCTAATCAAAAGTCTTTCCTACACATTTTTATTCCTTTGACATTGTTGTTTTACCATTGTATTTGGTAAACAACCCTATCTTTGGATGTTAAACGGGACAGGTGTGGGTCATCGTATGACCATGATAGTAATGGTGCCAAGTATCTTAGCAAATTTTTGAGGGACTATATCATTTTTGTTTAGGCCACCAAGATAGCGTCATCGAGGGACTATGATCTTTTTGTTTTGTTTTGTTTTGCTAAGATACCTAGTATGCATACCATGGCCATTTTAAGGCAACAAAGTGGATGAAACCCTAGGGGTGCTTGTGTGCATTGTGTTGTCATTTTTTCATGCATTTTTGTCTTGCATTAAGTCATGCTATTTGTTTGATTTTTGGTCTTTTGCATACAAACCCTAGTTTACTATCATGGCATATAAAAGCAATAAATGCGTAAAGTAAATCTAAGACTATTACACAATATTATGGGAGGGGGCACAAGTTTTGAATAGGGGATATTTGCACAAAAATAAAACCCTAAAACTGTTACAACCAAATTGAATTTATACAATAAATAAATGGACAATTATTTAAATATACAAATAAATATAAATATGCAAAGAATATTTTTTGTATTAATGTTAATGTATGTAAAAATAAGTCTTAAAAATAAGAAAAATAAAATGGTTATTTTTTGGAAGGGTGAAAACCCTAATTTTTGCTTTAAGAAAATAATGTTTTCTAATTATTTATTTATCTTTTTTGTTTTAAGAAAAATAATAATAATATATACAAAAATGTTTTAAAAATCTAAATATTATATGAAAATATTAATTTAAGTGTATAAATAATAAAAATAAAAATATACAATATTTTTATATTATTTACAAATTTTATTTAAGAAAATAAGTTATATTATTATTAATAAACTATTTTTATGTCCAAAAAATAATAAAAATAATAAAATAAAATGAAAAAAATTAAGAAAATATTTTTGAGATTTTTCAATGTTTAGAAAAAATAAATAAAGTCAGAAAATATAAATAAAATGAAAAATATGCAAAAATAAGAAAATGGGCCAAGGGGGTGCAAATAACACAATGGAGGGGTGCAAACAGAACCAAGCCAGGCCCAAGCCCACTCACTTCGTCCCTGTCCTCCAGAAACAGAAAACACGCGCGCCCTGTAATGCAAATCCTGTTCTCTCTATTGCTTGCATGAAATCAAAAATTTACAACATGAAAGTTATAGCATTTTCAATCACGATTCCAACCATATAAAAAACTTGACCTAACTCTCAAAGACCAGAGAGAATTTTATCACCCCTAATTTCTGACCTAAAAATTTCAGCATGTTCATCATCCAAATTCTCCTAGCTTAGTTAATATAAATAAGAACTATGTATATGTACAGCTCAAGGACATTAAAGACTACATTTTTGCTTCACAAACCTAAGCCTAAGGATGTCTAAATAAGGAGATAGAAAGTTGGAAATTACCTTGTTCAGTCAAGTTCGAATATGGCAATGTAGCAACTTTGAATGAGGCCTGAGGTACTTGTGAGCTTGCTTGATGTTCCCTCAACCTTTCCCAATGCTTTGCTTGCTTTGAAGTGGCCTGAATCTCCTTGTAGAACTCAACCTGCAAAGCTTCAAAGTGAAAATGGTGAAGTGTGCAAACGAGGTTACAGTTACAAAGTAAGGGCCTGGACAGTTTAGGTGTGTTTTATTGAATGTGTTTGAAGTGGTTTCAAGCAAAACGCACGAGGCAAATTTGTTTTGGAAGTGGTTCTGTAGAGCTTGCCCTGTTTTGCGCAGAAATGGAGTTTTTGGTGTATTTGGGTGTTTGAGAGGTTTGGAAGTCGTGTCTTAGGCTTGTTACAATATGCTGAGGTTGTTTGAAATGAGTCCAAGACTTGCTCTTATCAGATTTTCAAGTTATGTGAACTTTTGCAAGTTACTTGCTTTTGAAGCAAAAGGTGAGTCGACAAAGGAAAAGGCTGTACTTGCTAGCTCAGGGCCTGCACATAGTTGGTGAGATTTTCCTGATGTTTATGGACTTTGTTTGTATCAAGAGATCAGGTCCATGGCTCAAGATAAACAAAAATGCAAAAAGTATGCTTTATGGAAATGGTATTGCAACCTTTATGCCATTTTTGGAATAATTCTTTGTATAATGCTCCAAAGCTCATAATAATGCCTTTGTCCAATGTATTTGCATTTAATTAAGGAGTGTGGAAAGGATTAATACCTGTAAAACAAGTACAAGCATGATCCAAACTGATTTGCAGCTGGTGCCAATGTGAAAAATGCCATGGACAAAAGTGAGAAATGGCCATTTTCATTCCTTCGATTCTCCCTAACCATAAATGATATTGGAGAGTTCTTGGACATTTCGGAAAGCTTGTAACATGCTCTACAATCCATATTTGAAATTAATTTTGAGATTCAAATTGGAACCAGGTGAAAAGTTGTCATGAAGATAGGTCAAAATCCTGCCTAAACTAGGGCAAAATTTCACTAAGTTAAAAGTTTCATGGACCCTTATTCACAAAATCATAGCTTGAG
Source organism: Vicia faba (assembly GCA_948472305.1). Taxonomy (NCBI): domain Eukaryota; kingdom Viridiplantae; phylum Streptophyta; class Magnoliopsida; order Fabales; family Fabaceae; genus Vicia; species Vicia faba. The sequence goes on from OX451740.1 coordinate 74,761,691, forward strand.
ATCCAAGCATCATTTGGGAAAACTTTGTGAATCAAAGTTGTATATTTTGTGGAGGAATAAAACTTTCGTGTTGGAAGCTTTGTTTGAATCCAATTGCATCATTGTGAAAAAGTTGGGAAAAGTTGGGAAAAAATAAGAAATTTTCATAACTTAGAAAAATTCTAAGTTATGAAAATTTTCAAACTTAAACCCTAATTTCCAAAATTAGGTTTCTTGGTGAACAAGTTTCATGTTTTGACACATCTTGATGAAAAATGACCCTTGGCACTTGATTTTGACCAAAAAGTTAAAGTTTGACTTTTCAGTGCAAAGTTGATTTTTGATAAGTTGACTGGAAAATTCATTTGTCAATCCAATGCATTTGAGATCTTTTGAACCTTGTGATTAGGTCAAGATGATGCCATTGAGTCCTTGAAACCATGATTTAACCCAATTTTCCATTGGCTAGGTGAAAAATCAGAAATTGCCCTTCTGCAGTCAAAACCCTAAAAATGACCATTTTGCCCTTTTGAAGATCTGATCAAATTTCTTGAGGAGTTATGGTCCAAACTTGATCAAATGGTTCATATGAGTCTATAATGTTGATATGGATAAAAAATTATGAGGTTTGACTGTAAATTGGGCATAGTTGACTTTTTCCCCAATACAGTTGATTTTTAGGTCAACTGTCCAATTGACTGGGCAAAAATTTGATTCAAGGCTTGAAACTTGGTATGAGCAATCTTAGGAGTCCAACATGAAGTATGAAAGTCACATGAGGCATTTGAAGTCCAAAAATCCTTGTGAAAAACTCAAACCCTAATTTCAGGTCATCAATGCAAGGAGATGTCTTGAGCAGAGCAAACCCTAATCTGGTCTTGAGTCCAAAGAGTCTTATGAGGAAAATCTTGATAAAATGAGAGGGCAAATTTTGGGGTACAACAGCTTCCCCTGCTCAATCTTCTTGAACCTGAATAGTTAGATTGACGAGTTTTGTCGTTCGTGACTCGAAGGTAAAAGATGATTGGACACTAGAGTGCCCGTAAATTTGCACTCGTTAAAATGTAGTTGAGGGAATAAGCTTAAAGATTCCATTTGGGGAGGTGACAGAATCTTGTCGGAGATGGGCTTAAAGATGCCATCCAAGAATGTTTGTTGTAAATCAGGAGAATGAACATCAGAATGGTATCCGTATCTAGAACGTATCTGAGTTGTATCTGAATATTGGATCTATATGAGCAAGGGAATGGCGTCCATGTCTGGAGCGTATCCGAGCTGTAACTGTATTTGATTCTGAATGAATAAGAGAATGACTTCCGTTCCTGGAGTGTATCTGTATTGTATCTGAGTCTGAATAAGCGACAGAATAACATCTGTGTCTGGAGCATCTCTGGGCTGGGGAAAAGGTTTGAATGAGTGACAAAATGGAAACCTTGTCTGGAGCGTATCTAGACTATATCTGAAGTTGAGATCTATATGAGTGGTAGAATGACTTCCGTGTCTGGAGTGTATCTGAACTGTAACTGGGATCTGAATAAGTGACAGAATGACTTCCGAGTCTGGAGTGTATCTGAACTTGAAATTGATAGTTGAATCTGAATGAGAAATAGAATGGCTTCCGTGTCTGAAGCGTATCTAATCTATATCTGATTGTTGAAGTTTGAATGAGTGACAGAATGGCATCCGTGTCTGGAGCGTATCCGTACTGTATCTTGACTTTGAATTCTGAATGAGTAATGGAATGACTTCCGTGTCTGGAGTGCATATGTACTGTATTTGAATTAAGAGATCTGAATGAGTAAAAGAATGACTTCCGTATTTGGAATGTATCTTTACTGTATCTAAAATATTTGAATATTTGTTAAAGATAGCTTTTAATCTTATCCTGAAAAGGGTAAAATGTTAGCTGAAACACAAAGTTATGCTGCATGAAATGTATGATGCAATAAAATGTATTTTATCAATTTTTATGACATATGAATGTAATGTATGCGCATGTAAGTTGATTTGCTGTATTGCTGAGGAAAATAAATCCTTGATGGCTGGAGATAATAAAATCCTTGACTGCTGTCATGGAAAATAAATCCTTAACCGCTGTTGGAGATTCAAAATCTTGATTGCTGAGGATGAGAAATCCTTGTTGACTGCTTGGGGATTTAAAGATCCTTGACAACTTCTGTGGGATGTGATAATTCTTCACGACTTTCCTGGGGATAGGGATCCTTCAATCCTTTGGAGTTGGAGGATGATAAACATTTTGCTGTGACAATAATGCCAAGTGCTGTTTGAGAAACCTGCTTGGGGAATCCCGAGAACTTTGATGACTATGGCTTGGAATTACACAATGGGAATCCTTACTCGGCTGGGAAATAGGGAAAAATCTGGCGATCTCTACCGGGGATCAAACAAAGGAAAACCTTGGTCTGCTGAAGAATAAGGAAGACTCTGATGGCTTCTGCGGGGAACTAAGAATGAGAATATTTAATCTGCTGGGGAATTTTAATCCTTGGGGACTTCATGCTGGAGAGTTAAGAATGAGAATCTTCAATCTGCAGGGGATTAAAAATTCTGACAAATTCATGCTGGGGAGTAATGAAGACTCTAGCAACTTCATCGGGGAATCAAGAAGGAGAATCTTCATTCTGTTGGGGATTGAAAAACTCTGTGGGGAGTAGCTATACTGCTGGAGAGTAAGCTATCCTGCTGGAGGGTAAGTTCTGGACTCTGGGGGAAAAGGCTTATTCTTGTTTGGAAAAAGTTCAAGAGTTTGGGTTGTATGCCACTCTACTGGGGAATTATCCTAAGTTGGGGATAAAAGTTAACTGTTATCTAGTTGATTCTCAGATTTTAAGACAACTTGCTGGGGAATCCGGAGACACTGTTGTGGATGGATAATTTGACTTCACTAGGGAAGAAGGTTTCATCTCCGCTGAGGGTTTGTAGTTCAAAGTTTTGGCTCCGTTGTGGATTGGGAGTTTGAAATTTTAACTCTGATGGGAATTAAGGATTTGAGATTATAACTCCGTTGGGGGTATGTATTTCAAAGGTTTTGGCTCCGCTAGGGATCTAGATGATGTACTGCATGGGATTTCTCCTGGAATAGCCTAAAGACATTTTCCTATCCTTTCAACCTGTCAGTAATTGTTCTTTCTTATTTCGTTTATTTGTAAACAGTGATTATATTCAAATGCATATGCTCATTAATAAATCATTGGACGTTTTCAAATAAAACACAAGTGTAAAAAAGAATAAAAGGAAAAAAGTTTTCTGCACTTTGAAGTATCTTTGTATTAACTTTGTGTAAGTATTTTGTACAAAGGAGACAGACGTCCTAGTAAGAGAACGTTGTCATAAAAATGAGAAAAATTTATACAAAGGAAGATGGTTATGTGTAAAAATTCCACGGGGTTCCCATTCTGCTATATCCTTCGTAACTCTGGATATCTTGTCCATTCGTTGCTTTGCCCGAAGATGATTGGATTGGTCAGAAGCCCGGAGCTTGTCTGTGAAGAGATTGTCCTTAAAGTGATCCGATGAGACATAGTCATACGCTTTAATTCCCTAACTTTTGCCTGGACCGCCCTTTCGGGTTTTCAATCCACCAGGAAACCCTTTTTTGCCCAAGTCGCCCTTTCGGGTTTTCAACTTGCCGGGTGTACAGATTTTTTTATTTATCCCTAATTTTTGCCTGAACCGCCCTTTCGGGTTTTCGATTCACCTGGATGCCCTTTTTTTGCCCAAGTCGCCCTTTCGGGTTTTCAACTTGCCAGGTCATTTATCCGTAGTATCTTTTGACTATGTCTGCGTTCGCAGGGTGCGGCAAGTCATCACCATCCATGCTGGTTAAAATCATTGCCCCACCAGAAAAGATATTTTTTATCACAAATGGTCCTTCGTAGGTAGGAGTCCATTTTCCCCTGGGATTGCTTTACGGCAAGATGATCCGCTTGATTACAAGATCACCGATTTGATATGTCTGGCGTCTGACTTTCTTGTTGAAAGCCTTGATCATCCGTTTTTGATATGTCTGACCATGACAAACAGCGGTAAGTCTCTTCTCGTCAATCAAGTTAAGTTGATCAAGCCGGGTCTGAATCCAATCGTCTTCACTCAAACCAGCATCCTTCATGATTCTCAAGGAAGGAATCTGAACCTCGATAGGTAAAACAGCTTCCATGCCATATACCAAAGAATAAAGTGTTGCCCCAGTTGATGTTCATGTCGTGGTACGGTACCCGTGTAGAGCAAACAGTAACATCTCATGCCAGTCCTTGTAGGTGACTGTCATATTTTGTATGATCTTCTTGATATTTTTGTTCGCAGCTTCGATAGCACCGTTCATCTTTGCCGATAGGGAGATGAATCGTAATGTTGAATCTGGAACTGCTCGCATAAGGAAGTGATCATAGTATTGTTAAGGTTTGTACCGTTGTCAGTGATGATCCTTTCGGGGATTCCGTACCGACAAATGAGGTTCTGCTTGATGAAGCGGGCAACAACATTCTTTGTGACGGATGTGAAGGAAGTTGCTTCGACCCACTTGGTGAAGTAATCAATGGCCACCAGGATGAAGCGGTGTCCATTGGATGTTGTAGGCTTGGTCTCTCCAATCATGTCGATTCCCCACATCGCGAATGGCCAAGGAGCTGTTAAGACATTGAGAGGAACTGGAGGTATATGTACCTTGTCCGCATAGATTTGACATTTGTGACAAGTCCTGGAATGTTGATGGCAGTCAGCTTCCATGGTAGACCAGTAATAGCCTGCCCGTAGAATCTTCTTAGCCATCGTATGTCCGCTAGAGTGAGTGCCAAAGGTACCATTGTGCGGTTCAGCCATGATCTGCTCAGCTTCAACCTTGTCCACACAACGGAGTAGAATGCAATCATGATTGCGCTTGTATAGGATACCATTGCTCAGGAAGAACTTGGCCGAGAATCTCCTTAAGAACTTTTTGTCGTTGACTGAAGCTCCTTCAGGGTATTCTTGGGCCTCGAGATACCTTTTGACTTCATGAAACCAAGGTCGGCCTATTACTTCTTCAGTATTAATCTCGTGACAATGTGCAGGTTCGTCCATCCGCTCAATTGTGATTTGGGGAGCCTCATTATCCCAGTTAAGTTTAAACATGGATGACATTGTAGCTAGCGAATCTGCTAGCTGATTTTCTTCTCGCGGGAAGTGCTCGAAGGTAATCTGCTCGAAATGTGGTAACAATGTCAAGACATGTTCTTTGTAAGGGATGAGGTTTGGATGTTTAGTATCCCACTCTCCTTTGATCTGACTGATGACCAAAGCTGATCCCCAAATACCATCAAGGATTTGATTCCCAAGTCAATAGAGGCCTTGAGACTAAAGATACAAGCTTCATACTCTGCCATGTTATTGGTGCAATTAAAGCAAAGTCTAGCGGTGAAAGGTGTATGGAAACCTTCTGGAGAAATGAGTACCGCGCCGATACCATTTCCAAGTGCATTAGAAGAACCATCAAAGTACAAGGTCCATCGGGATCCTTGTTCAGGTCCGTCATATGGTCTGAAACCTTCAATGTTGTCCAAAGTCATAATGTCTTCGTCGGGGAAGTCGAACCTCATGGATTGGTAATCTTCGACAGCTTGATGGGCCAGATGATCGGCTAGCACACACCCCTTTATAGCTTTTTGGGTCGTGTACTATATGTCGTATTCTGTTAAGATCATCTGCCATCTAGTGATCCTTCCAGATATAGCAGGCTTCTCAAAGATGTACTTGATCGGATCCATCTTAGAGATCAAAAAAGTGGTATGAGTCAACATATACTGCCTTAGTCGGCGAGCAACCCATACCAAAGCGCAACAAGTTTTCTCGAGCAGTGAGTATCGGGTCTCACAGTCGATAAACGTTTTTCTAAGGTAATAAATGGCATGCTCTTTTCGGCCAGACTCGTCATGTTGGCCCAGTACGCACCCCATTGTATTCTCTAGGGCAATCAGATACATGATTAGCGGCCTTCCTTCAACGGGTGGCATCAAGATAGGAGGTTCTAGCAAATACTCCTTGATTTTATCGAAAGAATTTTGACAGTCATCATTCCATTTAATCACCTGATCTTTCTTCAACAGCTTGAAGATTGATTCACAGGTAGATGTTAGGTGAGAAATGAACCTTGCAATGTAGTTTAGGCGTCCCAAAAAACCTCTGACCTCCTTCTCAGTGCGAGGAGCAGGCATTTCTTGTATAACTTTGACTTTGGCAGGATCAACCTCGATGCCTTTGTTGCTGACAATGAAACCCAAGAGTTTACCGGACCTGACTCCGAAAGTGCACTTGTTAGGGTTCAGTCTGAGCTTGTACTCCTTCAACCTGACAAACAGCTTTTGCAAATGGTCGAGGTGTTCTTCTTCAGTTTGTGACCGGGCTATCATGTCATCTACTTAGACCTCTATCTCATGATGTATCATATCATGAAACAAAGCTACCATTGCGCGTTGATAGGTTGCCCTAGCATTCTTCAGTCTGAATGGCATCACTTTGTAACAGAATGTACCCCATTGTGTTGAGCTGTATTGTCAACCAAGATGTCAATGTGAGGAAATGGAAAGTCATCTTTAGGGCTAGCCCTGTTTAAGTCTCTATAATCCATGCACATTCTGACTTTGCCGTCCTTCTTAGGCACGTGCACAATGTTAGCAACCCATTGTGGATAGGAAGTAACAGCAAGAAACCCAACATTGAACTGCTTTATAACTTTTGCTTTGATCTTTTCTGACATGTCGGGCCTCATGCGGCGGACTTTCTGTTTAACTGGTGGACAATCTTCTCTTGTGGGTAGACGGTGTACCACAATATCTGTATCGAGTCCCGACATGTCTTCATAAGACCAGGCGAAGATCTCAACATATTCATTCAACAGCTGAATTAAGCGCTCCTTAATATTTGGCTCTAGGTTGGCACCCACTCTGACTTCTTTTTTGTCTTCCTCAGTACCCAAGTTGATTGTCTCTAATAACTCCTCGTGAGGTAGAATAACTCTTTCTTCCTGTTGTAGTAGTCTAGCCAATTCTCCTGGAACCTCACAATCTTCCTCACCTTCGTATTCGACATGGTAGACCAGATCTTCAGAGTCACTGAAGGCCATAGCAGAATTGTTACCCATGGAATCCAGAATGGATGGGTACCTGCATTTGTGAGTGTGGGTGTGTGTAAGGGATATCCACCTTTAAACAAATAAAATTTAAAAAGAAAGATAATGAACACAAAATTTTATATGTGAAAATGTCCATGATTCATTAAAATGGCATATGAAGATGAAAAATCAAACCCTTACAAATGGACCTATGTGCCTCGGGTAAGGCACAAGGTTAAAAGTGTACGAATTCTTTGAGAATTATTACAAACCAACAGAAATGTTTGAAAGATAAATTACTGATTTATGAAAGTAATGAGAACAAAGTCCTTTGCTTCCCAATTGCACAATCCTCCGTCAACAGTAGGGAAAATCCAGTTTTCTAAGTTGCTTTCCTCTTCACCATCCTCCAAAGCATTGACTCCATGATGGGTGATCTTTACTGGTGGCCCTTCAGCACGGGTGCGGCGTACAACCTTTTGAGCAGAAGCAGTGAAACCCAAGCCGAATTTATCTGATTTGAAAGGAAAATCGGGAAGTTGTCCCCAAATTGTGCTTCCTCCCTCTTCAATCACAGCCTTTGCATCTTTGAGAGACGACATCCGAGGCAGAGGTCTAGTAATCATGGGTACAAAAGACACTGTCTTGGTCACTGCAATCTCCTGAGCTACCTCTTCAAAATGCTGAAAGGGGGTTTCGATGAATTCACCATCCAACTCCATATAGCGGAAAGAATTAAGATGGCTTATCATGTATTCCTCTTCGTCATGAACAGTTATAATTTTCCCCTGGACAGGGTATTTAAGCATTTGATGCAGATTAGAAGTGATGGCTCCATCATAGTGAATCCAGGGTCTTCCCAACAAGCAAGAATAGGAAGGACGGATGTCCATCACATAAAATGTGGAGTTGAAGGTTTCAGTTCCCACTTTAATCGGGATGTCCACCTCCCCGTGGACCATCCTTTTAGAACCATCAAAGGCTCTGACAATGATATTGTTGGGCTTCAAAGTCAGGCCTTCACAATCCAACCTATCCAATGCCTTCTTCGGTAGGACGTTCAACGATGAACCAGTGTCTACCAAAACGTGTGCTAGAGTAGTCCCTCTGCATTCCACTGAGACATGCAAAGCATCATTATGTTTTCTCCCTTTGATTGTTAGATCAGCATCGAAGAATCCTAGACCATTGTCAGCTGTTAGGCTAGCTACACATTCCTGGAACTGATCCGCGGAGGTTTCCTGTGGCACATGGGCCGTCTTCAAAAATCTGATCAGGGCTTTAGCATGAGCTTCTGAACAGAGCAGCAAGGCCAACATAGAGATCTTTGAGGGGGTTTGCCCCAGTTGTTCCACAATATTATAATCGCTTTTCTTGATTATTTTCAAAATCTCTTCCATTTCTTTTTGAGAAGTTTCAGGAATGACCAATGGCTGAGCCCTCGTCCTGATAGGCTCTTCTTGGATTTCGTTCCCTCTATTATCAGCAACAGCAGAGGGGACAACCACAGGAGTTACAACTTCTTCAATAATCGGAGTTCTTGCAGATATGTTTACAGGCACAGGGGTAACTTTAGGAGCAGCTGAGGGTCCGAAGATTGCCTTTGGAGGGGCAATCTCCGGAGAGAAAATTCTTCCACTGCGGGTGATTTTACTCGTTCCAGCAATGTTTCCAATGTCAGAAGTCTCTTCATCAGAACTCTCTTCAGTTGATTCAATTTGTTTAATAGTGTGGTAGAAGATCTCTCCACCATAGTTCCACGATATTGATTTATCGGACTTGTACGGGACGGGCCCCGACATGGTTATCTTCAAAGGTGCAATCTTCGGATCGGATGTAATCTTAACAGGTCTTTTGGAGACCTTGGAAAGATTGGCGGATATGGTAATTATTGAAATATCATTGACAGGAGTCGGTGTAACAAGAGTCTTTTCAAAAAGGATTTCTTGGTTATCCATTAGGCGCTGGATGCCTAACTTCAACAATGGACAGTCAGTTGGTAAGGATGAACAAAGGCAGCAATCTTCTTCACAACCTGGGAAAATCCCAGCCTTCAGCAAATTCAACTTGATTATCGGTAGCGGAGTCATCAAATCATCAACAGTAGCAACAAAAAGATCTTCTTCAATAACATGGGCATTGTGGCCATGCTTTGGAATTAGAGCAGAGATTACATTCGGCTTTTAAGGGGTGTCGAATTCAACTTCTTTAGCATCTATCAAATCCTGAATCTTATTCTTGAGGGCCCAATAATTGTTGGTGTCGTGCCCCAGGCTGTCTGAATGATAAGCACACTTGGCGTTCGAATGGTAGTAAGGAGAAGATGTATTCGGATTCTTCGGGGCCTCTTTCAAACTTGCAAGGTTTAACTTCAAGAGATGAGGGAGAACCTGAGCAGGAGTCATATTTATCCGGGTGAATTGCCATACAGGCCTTTCCACCCTTGTTTGATTTGTTCTGGGTTGATTGTTTCTAGGATGATCAGCTGCAGACTTCTAAATCATTACGGCCCCCACCACTGGCCGACGCTCAACTCTTCCTTGACCTCTTTGGGAGTAGACAACTGAGACTTCTTTCTTTGCTGGAAAAGTCTTTTTGATGGCAGCGGAAGGAGATGCATCCTTTTGAATTTTCCCGCTCTTTATGCCGGCTTCAACTCTCTCACCAGTTAGAATCAACTCGGTGAACCCCGCAGACGAACTTCCAATCAGGTGATTGAAAAAGGGGCCTGACAGTGTACCCAAGAACACATCTACTAGCTCTCTCTCAGATAGAGGTGGTTGTACTCGTCCTTCCAAGTCTCTCCATTTTTGGGCATACTCTTTGAAACCTTCATTTGAGACCATGCCCATACTCTGTAATTGAGTACGGGTTGGTGCTAAGTCCGTATTATATTGATACTGTTTGTAAAAGGCAGCTGCCAAATCCTTCCAATTGTGCACATCAAACCTCTCCAACTGGTAAAACCAATCCAGCTGCGTCCCCGATAAACTGTCCTGGATGAAATGTACCCACAGGTCTTTGTCAGAAGAATATGGTTGAATTTTTCTAACATAAGACCGTAGGTGCATCTTGGGACAAGACAACCCATCATATTTAGCAAAAAGAGGCACCTTAAACTTAGGGGGAATCACAATTCCAAAAACCAGCCCTAACTCTTCAAAGTCCAGCCCAGACACTCTTTGTATCTCCATGGCAGCTAGACACTCTTCCAGGTTCTTGTATTTGTCATCTGTAGGAGGGTACTGCTGTTCAGAATAGTCTTCATCCTCTTCTTTTTCTTCTTCCTTAGACTCAGATGGCACTGCAACTCCCTTTCCTTTTCCTACCCCTTCATCAGATGTTGAGGGAAAATCCAGGACCCTTCTAGCTTGACCTTTAAATCTTCTACCCATGGTAGCCACACCAACCCTCTTCTTTTTCTTTTTCTCCTTTTCCTTTTCCAGTAGAGTCTTGAGCTCCTCCTGCCCCTTAGCCAACGTCAGAAGTAGCTGTTGAAACTGTGAATTCTGCACTTGTAAGTCTTTGACCGTCTGCTCAATATCCATCTTGCTGAAATAAACAGCAGAGAGATAAGGAATCCTGGTGTGAAGACCTGTTTATGCGTATGATGAATGATATGTATTCATGTAATGCATTCAAGGATTCAGAAATTCAAATTTGTTTTAAACAAAAAAGGAACACACGTCATATTAATAAGATATAATTTGTTAGTACATCAATGCCCCATGGGCAAAATAATACAAAATTCCAAGGTAAAAATACGTTGTGCATCCTCTTTGGTGCAATGTAGGTGTTGAGACTCTGCTCTTCATGAAGTTGACGAGTGAGTTCCAAAACCTTCTTCTCACTTGCGTAGAATTGGGCTTCAAAAGTATCGCGTTATCCCTTGAGCTGTATCCAACTCCTTTGTAAATCTTCTAGTGATGTTGGCATGTCAGGATGTAAGAGGGTGTATGGAACCTCTCCTTCCATAACAGGCTCTTTAATCATAGGGAGAATGTAGGGGTAAGGCATCATAATATTCTGGGCGCGGGTTCGTACCCACTTGAGGTAAGGCTCAAGAGGGATGGAATTCTTGTGTCCCAAGGTCTTACTGTCCACCTTTTTGGGCATTCTCCAAGCTCGGATGAACCTTTGTCGAAGTCCTTGATCGTCGTTGTCAAAGTCAAAAACCAAGTCTGGAATCAGCATGTCATGTGGGCCATCCCTTCGGGCATACCCAAACTGTCTCAGAGCCAAGCAGGGGTTGTAGGTAATGCCTCCCCTAATGCCAAGTAGAGGGACATTAGGGAATTCCCCATAACGATCAATGATGATAACATTTTCTCTGGATTGAGAACACCAATGAACATCTGAATGTGTAAGAGTCATCAATCATTGTAACCACCTCAAACATTGCTCATTCTTCAAAACTGATTGGGGAAGATGATAAATAAACCATCTTGCCAGTAGAGGAGTGCAACACATGAGTACACCTCTTTTCCTCATTGTTCGAATGTGAAAAGAGTGGAGGATATCCCCAAGCAATGTAGGCACCGGGTTGCGAGCCATGAAGATTTTGACAGCACTCACGTCTATGAGTTGGTTAGGGTTTGAGAACAAGACCAATCCATAGATGAGAAGAGCTACAATCTCCTCAAAAGCTTGTAAGTCCAATGAATTCCAGCAGCTTTGAGCCTTCTCAAACATAAACTTTGACAAGAAACCTTTGACACCACTTCTAGTTTCCCAATGGCCTATGATATCAGATGGTTGCAAGTGTAGGGCTTGAGCAACATCTTCAGGCTTTGTATTTCTTTCCGTACCGTTGTAGGGTAGTTGATTGAGAATAGGAATCCTCAAGAGTTGAGAAAATTCCTCCAAAGTAGGCACAAGTTGGTAGTCAGGAAATGTAAAGCAATGATGCAAAGGGTCAGAGAACTGGAAGAGAACTTTCAGCATATCCTCCTCAGTGTTGGTGTTGACTAAGTTGAGAAGACGACTATGCCTCTCGGTGAATGGAGAATTCTCAGGAATCCTTGAAGCTAGCTCCTTGAGTTGAGGAGGAATTCTTACAAGGTTGACTTGGATAGTTTTCCTGCGAAGTGAATCCATTACCTACAAAACAAGAACAAAGATGAAAATCTAAATCCTTGAAATGGTTAGTGGATGCATATGATGCTTCATGATATCCATGATGTTATGCACAAGTATATATGTACAAACAAATCACACAAGTTCCTAGTTTCAGGCTTGCATGGGGTTTCATAGGTAAGTACCCTCTTGAAGTTTAGTTGGCTCAACCTGTCCTAGAAATAGTAACCGGGTTCTAAGGATCTCAATATCACTGGATTATTTTCTGTGTTCATTGTTTCAGTTTAGCCACTTTACTGGCGACCGAAATATTCCAAGAAAACAACCCTCAATGAGTGTAGTATCGAGTATCTACCAACTTCGGACTGCACCAAAGTCGGTCATCTCACTACATCCTAAAAAGGCCAAGTTGGTCAAGTAAAGGTTCTAAAAGTCCATTAGTACTTCATGACATCGCTCAGCGGCCCCATATTCTCTTTGATTAACTCAAAGTCTACTGGTACCCACAAATATGTCGCATTAATATAGCTATTGCTTCAAGCATGTCGGTATACCTCGCACAGTTTCCACATTGTATTGCTATTTACCTATGAATGTTTCCCAAATCCAGGTAGAGGATTTCAAACCCAAACAATAGAACCAAATGTAAAGCAATCAAGTCAAGCAATATAAGCATGTAAAGGTGATCTAAAACCCTAAGGTAACCCCACTTTTAGATTATCCCCAGCAGAGTCGCCAGTTCTGTGATGCGGTGGGAGAACTGACTTGAGGTTTTGCGTTTGTGTTCGCAAATGTTATGGTTTAGCAAGAGTCGCCACCGACTTTTATTTCATCCAAAAGGAAAGGTAAAAAGGCACAGGAAAGACCTTTGAGATTGTTTTTGGGTTCGAGGGGTAGATTATGAAAAGGGAAGGTGCTAGCACCCTTTTCATCCATGGTTTTCCATGGGCTCTTAGTTACTTGTTTTAGATCACTTGCTTTTGCTTTTCAATTGTTTGAAATGGTGCTTTGTGTGTGGTTTTGAAAGTATTTTGAAAAGAGGCCTTTGTTTAGGCAACCTTTTTAATGATTCTTGGTTGAATGTATACAAAGGTGTTTGTCTTTTGAAAAATGTTTCAATGTTTGAAAGTTTGTTTGAAAAATGTTTTGAAATGTGTTGTGTGTTTTTGAAAATAGCAAGGATGGTTTGCAAATGATCAAGTAACTAGGAGTTGTCTACCCTAATCAAAAGTCTTTCCTACACATTTTTATTCCTTTGACATTGTTGTTTTACCATTGTATTTGGTAAACAACCCTATCTTTGGATGTTAAACGGGACAGGCGTGGGTCATCGTATGACCATGATAGCAATGGTGCCAAGTATCTTAGCAAGTTTTTGAGGGACTAGATCATTTTTTTTAGGCCACCAAGATAGAGTCATCGAGGGACTATGATCTTTTTGTTTTGTTTTGTTTTGCCAAGATACCTAGTATGCATACCATGGCCATTTTAAGGCAACAAAGTGGATGAAACCCTAGGGGTGCTTGTGTGCATTGTGTTGTCATTTTTTCATGCATTTTTGTCTTGCATTAAGTCATGCTATTTGTTTGATTTTTGGTCTTTTGCATACAAACCCTAGTTTACTATCATGGCATATAAAAGCAATAAATGCGTAAAGTAAATCTAAGACTATTACACAATATTATGGAGAGGGGGGCACAAGTTTTGAATAGGGGATATTTGCACAAAAATAAAAACCCTAAAACTATTACAACCAAATTGAATTTATACAATAAATAAATGGACAATTATTTAAATGTACAAATAAATATAAATATGCAAAGAATGTTTTTTGTATTAATGTTAATGTAAGTAAAAATAAGAAAAATAAAATGATTATTTTTTGGAAGGGTGAAAACCCTAATTTTTGATTTAAGAAAATAATGTTTTCTAATTATTTATTTATCTTTTTTGTTTTAATAAAAATAATAATAATATATATAAAAATGTTTAAAAAAATTAAATATTATATGAAAATATTAATTTAAGTGTATAAATAATAAAAATAAATATATACAATATTTTTGTATTATTTACAAATTTTATTTAAGAAAATATGCTATATTATTATTAATAAACTATTTTTATGTCCAAAAAATAATAAAAATAATAAAATAAAATGTAAAAAATTAAGAAAATATTTTTGAGATTTTTCAATGTTTAGAAAAAATAAATAAAGTCAGAAAATATAAATAAAATGAAAAATATGCAAAAATAAGAAAATGGGCCAAGGGGGTGTAAATAACACAATGGAGGGGTGCAAACAGAACCAAGCCAGGCCCAGGCCCACTCACTTCGTCCCTGTCCTCCAAAAACAGAAAACGCGCGCGCCCTGTAATGCAAATCATGTTCTCTCTATTGCTTGCATGAAATCAAAAATTTGCAACATGAAAGTTATAGCATTTTCAATCACGATTCCAACCATATAAAAACTTGACCTAACTCTCAAATACCAGAGAGAATTTTATCACCCCTAATTTCTGACCTAAAAATTTCAGCATGTTCATCATCCAAATTCTCCTAGCTTAGTTAATATAAATAAGAACTATGTATATGTACAGCTCAAGGACATTAAAGACTACATTTTTGCTTCACAAACCTAAGCCTAAGGATGTCTAAATAAGGAGATAGAAAGTTGGAAATTACCTTGTTCAGTCAAGTTCGAATATGGCAATGTAGCAACTTTGAATGAGGCCTGAGGTACTTGTGAGCTTGCTTGATGTTCCCTCAACCTTTCCCAATTCTTTGCTTGCTTTGAAGTGGCCTGAATCTCCTTGTAGAACTCAACCTGCAAAGCTTCAAAGTGAAAATGGTGAAATGTGCAAACGAGGTTACAATTGCAAAGTAAGGGCCTGGACAGTTTAGGTGTGTTGTATTGAATGTGTTTGAAGTGGTTTCAAGCAAAACGCACGAGGCAAATTTGTTTTGGAAGTGGTTCTACAGAGCTTGCCCTGTTTTGGGCAGAAATGGAGTTTTTTGGTGTATTTGGGTGTTTGAGAGGTTTTGCAATCGTGTCTTAGGCTTGTTACAATATGCTGAGGTTGTTTGAAATGAGTCCAAGACTTGCTCTTATCAGATTTTCAAGTTATGTGAACTTTTGCAAGTTACTTGCTTTTGAAGCAAAAGGTGAGTTGACAAAGGAAAAGGTTATACTTGCTAGCTCAGGGCCTGCACATAGTTGGTGAGCTTTTCCTGATGTTTATGGAATTTGTTTATATCAAGAGATCAGGTCCATGGCTCAAGATAAACAAAAATGCAAAAAGTATGCTTTATGGAAATGATATTGCAACCTTTATGCCATTTTTGGAATAATTCTTTGTATAATGCTCCAAAGCTCATAATAATGCCTTTGTCCAATGTATTTGCATTTAATTAAGGAGTGTGGAAAGGATTAATACCTGTAAAACAAGTACAAGCATGATCAAAATTGATTTGCAACTTGTGCCAATGTGAAAAATGCCATGGACAAAAGTGAGAAATGGCCATTTTCATTCCTTCGATTCTCCCTAACCATAAATGATCTTGGAGATTTCTTGGACATTTAGGAAAGCTTGTAACATGCTCTACAATCCACCTTTGAAATGCATTTTGAGATTCCAATTGGAACCAGGTGAAAAGTTGTCATGAAGATAGGTCAAAATTCTGCCTAAACTAGGGCAAAATTTCACTAAGTTAAAAGTTTCATGGACCCTTATTCATAAAATCATAACTTGAGATCGAAGTATCATTTGGGAAAACTTTGTGAATAAAAGTTGTAGATTTTGTGTAGGCCTACAACTTTAATGTTGGAAGCTTTGTTTGAATCCAAATGCATCATGGTGAAAAAGTTGGGAAAAGTTGGGGAAAAAAAAGAAATTTTCATAGCTTAGAAAAATTCTAAGTTATGAAAATTTTCAAACTTAAACCCTAATTTCCAAAATTAGGTTTCTTGGTGAACAAGTTTCATGTTTTGACACATTTTGATGAAAAATAACCCTTGGCACTTGATTTTGACCAAAAAGTCAAAGTTTAACTTTTCAGTGCATAGTTGATTTTTGATCAGTTGACTGGAAAATTCATCTGTCAATCCAATGCATTTGAGATCTTTTGAACCTTGTGATTAGGTCAAGATGATTCCATTGAGTCCTTGAAACCATTCTTGAACCCAATTTTCCATTGGCTAGGTGAAAAATCAGAAATTGCCCTTCTGCAGTCAAAACCCTAAAAATGACCATTTTGCCCTTTTGAAGATCTGATCAAATTTCTTGAGGAGTTGTGGTCCAAACTTGATCAAATGGTTCATATGAGTCTATGATGTTGATGTGGATAAAAAATTATGAGGTTTGACTGTAAATTGGCCACAATTGACTTTTTCCCCAATATAGTTGATTTTTAGGTCAATTGTCCAATTGACTGGGCAAAAATTTGATTCAAGGCTTAAAACTTGGTATGAGAAATCTTAGGAGTCCAACATGAAGTATGAAAGTCACATGAGGCATTGGAAGTCCAAAAATCCTTGTGCAAAACACAAACCATAATTTTAGGTCATCAGTGCAAGGAGATGTCTTGAGCAGAGCAAACCCTAATCTGGTCTTGAGTCCAAAGAGTCTTGTGAGGAAAATCTTGATAAAATGAGAGGGAAAATTTTGGGGTACAACAGCTAGCTTCAAGGACTCCTGAGAATTCTCCATTCACCGAGAGGCATGGTCGTCTTCTCAACTTAGTCAACACCAACACTGAGGAAGACATGGTGAAAGTTCTCTTCCAGTTCTTTGACCCCCTACACCATTGCTTCACATTTCCTGATTACCAGTTGGTGCCTACTTTGGAGGAATTTTCTCAACTCTTGAGGATTCCTATTATCCATCAACTACCTTTCAACGGTACGGAAAGATATCCAAAGCCTGAAGATGTTGCTCAAGCCTTACACTTGCAACCATCTGATGTCATAGGTCATTGGGAAACTAGAAGTGGTGTCAAAGGCTTCTTGTCAAAGTTCTTGTTTGAGAAGGCCCAAGAATGCTGGAATTCTCTAGACTTGCAAGCTTTTGAGGAGATTGTAGCTCTTCTCATCTATGGGTTGGTCTTGTTCCCAAACCCTGATCAGCTTATAGATGTGAATGCTGTCAAGATTTTCATGGCTCGCAACCCGGTGACTACATTGCTTGGGGATATCCTCAACTCTTTTCACACTCGAACAATGAGGAAAAGAGGTGTTCTCATGTGTTGCACTCCTCTATTGGAAAGATGGTTTATTTCTCATCTTCCCCAATCAGTTTTGAAGATTGAGCAAGGTTTGAGGTGGTCATAACGATTGATGACTCTTACACATTCAGATGTTCATTGGTGTTCTCGATCCAGAGAAAATGTTATCATCATTGATCGTTGTGGGGAATTCCCTAATGTCCCTCTACTTGGCATTAGGGGAGGCATTACCTACAACCCTTGTTTGGCTCTGAGACAGTTTGGGTATGCCCGAAGGGATGGCCCACGTGATATGCTGATTCCAGATTTGGTTTTTGACTTCGACAACGATGATCAAGGACTCCGACAAAGGTTCATCCGAGCTTGGAGGATGCCCAACAAGGTGGACAGTAAGACCTTGGGACACAAGAATTCCATCCCTCTTGAGCCTTACCTCAAGTGGGTACGAACCCGCGCCCAAAGTCTTATGATGCCTTACCCCTACATTCTCCCTGTGATTAAAGAGCCTGTTATGGAAAGAGAGGTTCCATACACCCTCCTACATCTTGACATGCCAACATCACTCGAAGATTTACAAAGGAGTTGGATACAGCTCAAGGGAGAATGCGATGCTTTTGAAGCCCAATTCTACGCCAGTGAGAAGAAGGTTTTAGAACTTACTCGTCAACTTCACGAAGAGCAGACTCTCAACACCTACCTTGCACCAAAGAGGATGCGCAACGTCTCTTTACCTTAGAATTTTGTATTATTTTGCCCATGGGGCATTGATGTACTAACAAATTCTATCTTATTAATATGATGTGTGTTCCTTTTTTGTTAAAAAAAATTTGAATTTTTGAATCCTTGAATGCATTACATGAATACATCTCATTCATCATATGCATAAACAGGTCTTCACACCAAGTTTCCTCATCTCTCTGCTGTTTATTTCAGCAAGATGGATATTGAACAGACGGTCAAAGACTTACAAGCTCAGAATTCACAGTTTCAACAGCTACTTCTGACCTTGGCCAAGGGGCAGGAGGAGCTCAAGACTATACTGGAAAAAGAAAAAGAGAAAAAGAAGAAGAAGAGAGTGGGTGTGGCTACCTTGGGTAGAAGATTTGAAGGTCAAGCCAGGCGGACTTTGGATTTCCCCTCAACATCTGATGAAGGGGTAAGAAAGGGAAAAGAAATTGAAGTGCCATCTGACTCTGAGGAAGAAGAAGATGAGGGGGATGAAGACTATTCTGAACAGCAGTACCCTCCTACAAATGACAAATACAAGAATTTGGAAGAGCGTCTAGTTGACATGGAGATACAGAGAGTGTCTGGGCTGGACTTTGAAGAGTTAGGGATGATTTCTGGAATTGTAATTCCCCCTAAGTTTAAAGTACCTCTATTTGCAAAGTACGATGGGTTGTCTTGTCCAAAGATGCACCTACGATCATATGTCAGGAAAATTCAACCACATTCTTCTGACAAGGATATGTGGGTCCACTTTTTCTAGGACGGTTTATCGGGGACACAGCTCGATTGGTTTTACCAGTTGGAGAGGTCTGATGTGCATAATTGGGAAGATTTTGTGGCCACCTTCTACAAACAGTATCAATATAATGCGGACTTAGCACCAACCCGTACTCAATTACAGAGTATGGGCATGGTCTCAAATGAAGGTTTCAAAGAGTATGCCCAGAAATGGAGAGACTTGGTGGGACGAGTACAACCACCTCTATCTGAGAGGGAGCTAGTAGACATGTTCTTGGGAACACTGTCGGTGCCTTTCTTTAATCACCTGATTGGAAGTTCGTATGTGGGGTTCACCGAGTTGATTCTAACTGGTGAGAGAGTTGAAGCCAGCATAAAGAGCGGGAAAATTCAAAAGATGCATATGCTTCCGCTGCCATCAAAAAGACTTTTCCAGCAAAGAAGGAAGTATCAGTTGTCTACTCTCAAAGAGGTCAAGGAAGAGTTAAGCGCCAGCCAGCGGTGAGGGCCGTAATGATTCAGAAGTCTGCAGCTGATCATCCCAGAAACAATCAACCCAGAACCAACCTAGCGAGGGTGGAAAGGCCTGCACTGAAATTCACCCGGATAAACATGACTCCTGCTCAGGTTCTCCCCCATCTCTTGAAGTTAAACCTTTCCAGTTTGAAAGAGGCCCCTAAGAATCGGAATACATCTTCTCCTTTCTACCATTCGAACGCCAAGTGTGATTATCATTCATACAACCTGGGGCATGACACCAATAATTGTTGGGCCCTCAAAAATAAGATTCAGGATTTGATAGATGCTAAAGAAGTTGAATTCGACGCCCTTGAAAAGCCGAATGTAATCTCTGCTCCAATGCCAAAGCATGGCCACAATGCCCATGCTGTTGAAGAGGATCTGTTTGTTTCTACTGTTGATGATTTGATGACTCTGCTACCGATAATCAAGTTGAATTTGCTGAAGGCTGGGATTTTCCCAGGTTGTGAAGAAGATTGCTGCCTTTGTTCATCCTTACCAACTGACTGTCCATTGTTGAAGTTAGGCATCCAACGCCTAATGGATAACCAAGAAATCCTTTTTGAAAAGACTCCTGTTACACTGACTCCTATCAATGATATTTCAATAATTACCATATCCGCCAATATTTCCAAGGTCTCCAAAAGACTTGTTAAGATTACATCCGCTCCGAAGACTGTACCTTTGAAGATAACCATGTCGAGGCCCACCCCGTACAAGTCCGACAAATCAATACCGTGGAACTATGGTGGAGAAATCTACTACCACGGTGTTAAACAGATTGAATCAACTGAAGAGAGTTCTGATGAAGAGACTTCCGACATTGGAAACATTGTTGGAACGAGCAAGATCACCCGCAGTGGAAGAATTTTCTCTCCAGAGATTGCGCCTCCAAAGGCAATCTTTGGACCCTCAGCTGCTTCTAAGGTTACCCCTGCACCGGTAAATATATCTACGAGAACTCCAATTATTGAAGAAGTTGTAACTCCTTTGGTTATCCCCTCTACTGCTGCTGATGATAGAGGGAAAGGGATCCAAGAAGAGCCCGTCAGGACGAGGGCTCAGTCGTTGATAATCCCTGAAACCTCTTAAAATGAAATGAAAGAGATTTTGAAAATAATCAAGAAAAGTGATTATGATGTTGTGGAACAACTGGGGAAAACCCCCTCAAAGATCTCTATGTTGGCCTTATTGCTTTGTTCGAAAGCTCATGCTAAAGCTCTGATCAGATTTTTGAAGACGGCCCATGTGCCACAGGAAACCTCCGCGGATCAGTTCCAGGAATGTGTAGCTAGCCTAACAGCTGACAATGGTCAAGGATTCTCCGATGCCGATTTAACAATCAAAGGGAGGAAACATAATGACACTTTGCATGTCTCGGTGGAATGCAGAGGGACTACTCTAGCACACGTTCTGGTAGACACTGGTTCATCGCTGAACGTCTTTCCAAAGAAAGCCTTGGATAGGCTGGATTGTGAAGGTTTAACCTTGAAGCCCAGCAACATAATTGTCAGAGCCTTTGATGGTTCTAAAAGGATGGTTCACGGGGAGGTGGACATCTCGATTAAAGTGGGAACTGAAACCTTCAACTCCATATTCTATGTGATGGACATCCGTCCTTCCTATTCATGCCTGTTGGGAAGACCTTGGATTCACAATGCTGGAGCCGTCACTTCTACTCTGCATTAAATGCTCAAGTACCCTGTCCAGGGGAAAATTATAAATGTTCACGGCGAAGAGGAATACATGATAAGCCATCTAAATTCTTTCCGCTATGTAGAATTGGATGGTGAATTCATCGAAACCCCTTTTCAGCATTTTAAAGAGGTAGCTCAGGAGATTGCCGCAACCAAGACAGTGTCTGCTGTACCCATGATTACCAGACCTCCGCCTCGGATTTCATCTCTCAAAGATGCAAAGGCTGTGATTGAAGAAGGAGGAAGCACAATCAGGGGGCAGCTTCCCGATTTTCCTTTCAAATTTGATAAATTCGGCTTGAGTTTCACTTCTTCTGCTCAAAGGGATGTACGCCGCACCCGTGTTGGAGGGTCACCAGTGAAGATCACCCATCATGGAGTCAATGCTTTGGAGGATAGTGAAGAGGAGAGCAATTTGGAAGACTGGATTTTCCCTACTGTTGACGGAGGACTGTGCAACTGGGAGGCAAAAGACTTTATTCCGATTACTTTCATACCGCAGTAATTTATCTTTCAAACATTTCTGTTAGTTTGTAATAATTCTTAAACAATTCGTACACTTTTAACCTTGTTCCTTACCCGAGGCACATAGGTCCATTTGTAAGGGTTTGATTTTTCATCTTCATATGCCATTTTAATGAATCATGGACGTTTTCATATATAAACTTTTGTGTTCATTGTCTTTCTTTTTACATTTTATTTGTTTAAAGGTGGCTATCCCTTACACACCCACACTCACAAATGCAGGTACCCTTCCATTCCGGATTCCATGGGAAACATTTCTGCTATGACCTTCAGTGACTCTGAAGATCTGGTCTACCATGCTGAATATGAAGGTGAGGAAGATTGTGAGGTGCCGGGAGAATTGGCTAGACTGCTACAACAGGAAGAAAGGGCTATTCTACCTCATGAGGAGCTGTTAGAGACAATCAACTTGGGTACTGACGAAGACAGAAAAGAAGTCAGAGTGGGTGCCAACCTAGAGCCAAGTGTCAAGGAGCGCTTAATTCAGCTGTTGAATGAGTATGTTGAGATCTTCGCCTGGTCTTACAAAGACATGTCAGGACTCGATACAGATATTGTGGTACATCGTCTACCCACAAAAGAAGACTGTCCACAGTTAAATAGAAAGTCCGCCGCATGAGGCCCGACATGTATGAAAAGATCAAAGCCGAAGTTATGAAGCAATTCAATGCTGGTTTTCTTGTTGTTACTTCATATCCACAATGGGTTGCTAACATTGTGCCCGTGCCTAAGAAGGACGGCAAAGTGAGAATGTGCGTGGATTATAGAGACTTAAACAGGGCCAGCCCTAAAGACGACTTTCCACTTCCGCATATTGATATCTTGGTTGACAACACAGCTCAGCATAAGGTATTTTCTTTCATGGATGGATTTTCAGGTTACAACCAGATCAAAATGGCACCTGAAGACATGGAGAAAACTGCTTTTGTTACACAGTGGGGTACGTTCTGCTACAAAGTGATGCCATTCGGATTGAAGAATGCCGGGGAAACCTATCAGCGCACCATGGTAGCTTTGTTTCATGATATGATACATCATGAGATAGAGGTCTACGTAGATGACATGATAGCCCGATCACAGACGGAAGAAGAACACCTCGACCATTTGCAAAAGCTGTTTGTCAGGTTGAAGGAGTACAAGCTCAGATTAAACCCTAACAAGTGCACTTTCAGAGTCAGGTCCGGTAAACTCTTGGGTTTCATTGTCAGCAAAAAGGGCATAAAGGTTGATCCTGCCAAAGTCAAAGCTATACAAGAAATGCCTGCTCCTCGCATTGAGAAGGAGGTCAACGGTTTCTTGGGACGCCTAAACTACATTGCTAGGTTCATCTCTCACCTGACATCTACCTGTGAGCCAATCTTCAAAGTGTTGAAGAAAGATCAGGTGGTTAAATGGAATGATGACTGTCAAGTTGCTTTCGATAAAATCAAGGAGTATTTTCTAGAACCTCCTATCTTGATGCCACCCGTCGAAGGAAGACCGCTAATCATGTATCTGACCATCCTAGAGAATTCAATGGGGTGTGTACTGGGCCAACATGACGAGTCTGGCCGAAAAGAGCATGCCATTTATTACCTTAGCAAAAAGTTTACCGGCTGTGAGACCCGATACTCACTGCTCGAGAAAACTTGTTGCGCTTTGGTATGGGTTGCTCGCCGGCTAACGCAGTATATATTGACTCATACCACTCTGCGTATATCTAAGATGGATCCGATCAAGTACATCTTTGAGAAGCCTGCTCTATCTGGAAGAATATCTAGATGGCAGATGATCCTGACAGAGTACGATATACAGTACACGACCCAAAAAGCTATAAAGGGGAGTGTGCTAGCTGACCATCTGGCTCATCAAGCTGTCGAAGATTACCAATCCATGAGGTTCGACTTCCCCGATGAGGATATCATGACATTGGATAACATTGAAGAGAACAGACCATATGACAGACCTGAACAAGGATCCCGATGGACCCTGTACTTTAATGGGGCCTCCATTGCACTTGGCAACGGTATCAGTGTGGTACTCATCTCTCCAGAAGGTTGCCATACACCTTTCACAGCTAGACTTTGCTTTAACTGCACCAATAACATGGCAGAGTATGAAGCTTGTATCTTTGGACTCAAGGCTGCTATTGACTTGGGAATCAAATCTTTGATTGTGTTTGGGGACTCAGCTTTGTTCATCAGTCAGATCAAAGGAGAGTGGGATACTAAACACCCAAACCTCATCCCTTACAAAGAACATGTCTTGACATTGTTACCACATTTCGAGTAGATTACCTTCGAGCACTTCCCGCGAGAAGAAAATCAGCTAGCAGATGCTCTAGCTACAATGTCATCCATGTTTAAACTTAAATGGGATAATGAGGCTCCCCAAATCACCATTGAGCGGATGGACGAACCTGCACAATGTCACGAGATTAATACCGAAGAAGTAGTGGACCGACTATGGTTTCACGAAGTCAAAAGGTATCTCGAGGCACAAGAATACCCTGAAGGAGCTTCAGTCAACGACAAAAAGTTCTTGAGGAGATTCTCAGCTAAGTTCTTCCTGAGCAATGGTATCCTGTACAAGCGCAATCATGATTGCATTCTACTCCGTTGTGTGGACAAGGTTGAAGCTGAGAAGATCATGGCTGAACTGCACAATGGTACCTTTGGCACTCACTCTAGCGGACATACGATGGCTAAGAAGATTATACGGGCAGGCTATTACTGGTCTACCATGGAAGCTGACTGCTATCAATATTCCCGCACTTGTCACAAATGTCAAATCTATGCAGACAAGGTACATATACCTCCAGTTCCTCTCAATGTCTTGACAGCTCCTTGGCCATTCGCTATGTGGGGAATCGACATGATTGGAGAGATCAAGCCTACAACATCCAATGGACACTGATTCATCCTAGTGGCCATTGATTACTTTACCAAATGGGTCGAAGCAGCGTCCTTCGCATCCGTCACAAAGAATGTTGTTGCCCTCTTCATCAAGCATAACCTCATTTGTTGGTACGGCATCCCCGAAAGGATCATCACTGACAACGGTACAAACCTTAACAACACTATGATCACCGCCTTGTGCGAGCAGTTCCAGATTCAACATCATAATTCATCTCCATATCAGCCAAAGATGAACGGTGTTGTCGAAGCTGCGAACAAAAATATCAAGAAGATCATACAAAAGATGACAGTCACCTACAAGGACTGGCATGAGATGTTACCGTTTGCTCTTCACGGGTACCGTACCACGGCACGTACATCAACTGGGGCAACACCCTATTCTTTGGTATACGGCATGGAAGCTGTTTTACCTATCGAGGTTCAGATTCCCTCCTTGAGAATCATGAAAGATGCTGGTTTGAGTGAAGACGATTGGATTCAGACCCGACTTGATCAACTTAACTTGATTGATGAAAAGTGACTTGCTGTTGTTTGCCATGGTCAAGCGTATCAGAAACGGATGATCAAGGCATTCAACAAGAAAGTCAGACGCCAGATATATCAAGTCGGGGACCTTATAATCAAGCGGATCATCTTTCCGCAAAGTGATCCCAGGGGCAAATGGACTCCTACCTACGAAGGACCATTTATGATAAAAAACATCTTTTCTGGTGGGGCGATGATCTTAACCACCATGGACGGTGACGACCTGCCGCATCCTACGAATGCAGACATAGTCAAAAGATACTACGCATAAATGACCCACTAGGTTGACACACCTAGGCAAAAAAAGGGAATCCCGGTGAATCGAAAACCCGAAAGGGCAGTTCAGGCAAAAGTTAGGGATAAACAAAAAAAATCTGTACACCCGGCAAGTTGAAAACCCGAAAGGGAGACTTGGGCAAAAAAGGGTTTCTCGGTGGATCAAAAACCCGAAAGGGCGGTCCAGGCAAAAGTTAGGGAATCAAAGCGTATGACTATGTCTCATCGGATCACTTTAAGGAAAATCTCTTCACAGACCAGCTATGGGCTTCTGATCAACTCAATCATCTTCGGACGAAGCAACGAATGGACAAGATATTCAGAGTTACGAAGGCTATAGCATAATGGGAACCCCATGAAATTTTCACACATAGCCATCTTTCTTTGTATAAATTTTTCTCATTTTTTATGACAACATTCTCTTACTAGGATGTCTGTCTCCTTTGTACAAAATACTTACACAAAGTTAATACAAAGATACTTCAAAGTGCAAAAAAAAACTATTTTCCTTTTCTTCTTTCTTTTTACACTTGTGTTTTATTTGAAAACGTCCAGTGATTTATTAATGAGCATATGCATTTGAATATAATCACTGTTTACAAATAAATGAAATGGGAAAGAATAATTACTGACCGGTTGAAAGTATAGGAAAATGTCTTTAGGCTATTCCAAGAGAAATCCCCTGCAGTACATCATCTAGATCCCCAGCGGAGCTAACACCTTTAAATACATATCCCCAACGGAGTTATAATTTCAAATCCTTAATTCCCATCAGAGTTAAAGCTTCAAACTCCCAATCCCCAGCGGAGTAAAAACTTTGAACTACAGACCCTTAGCGAAGATGAAACCTTCTTCCCCAGTCGAGTCAAGATTTCAAACTATCAATCCCCAGCGGAAACCATCCAAGTTCCCCAGCAAGTTGTCTTGAAGTCTGAGAATCAACCAGATAACAGTTAACTTTTATCCCCAACCTAGGATAACTCCCCAGTAGAGTGGCATACAACCCTAACTCCTGAGTTTTTTCCAGATAGGAATAAGCTTTTTTCCCCCAGAATCCTGAACTTACTCTCCAGCAGTAAGCTTTCTTCCCCACAGAGTTTTTCACTCCCCAACAGAATGAAGATCCTCATTTTTTATTCCCCAATGAAGTTGCCAGAGTCTTCATTACTCCCCAGCATGAATTTGTCAGAATTTTATTCACCTGCAGATCGAAGATTCTCATTCTTGACTCCTCAGCATGAAGTCCCCAAGGATTCAAATTTCCCAAGAGATTGAAGATTCTCATTCTTAGTCCCCCGCAGAAATCATCAGAGTTTTCCCTATTCCCCACTCGAGTAAGGATTTCCTTTGTGTAACCCCCAGTAGAAGTCATCAAAGTTCTCTGGATTTCACAAGCAGATTTCTCAAGCAATTTGACATTACTCTCACAACATATTTTGTCAACACTCCAACTTCAAGACATGAAGGATTCTCACATCCCCATAGAAGTTATCAAATATTTTGAATCTCCAGCAGCGGTCAAGGATTTATTTTCCCCGGCAGCAGTCAAGGGTTTTATTATCTCCAGCTATCAAGGATTTATTTTCCTCAGCAAGACAGCAAATCAGCTTACATGCGCATACATTAAACTCATATATCATAAACATTGATAAAACACATTTATTGCATCATACATTTCATGCAACATAACTCTGTGTTTTAGCTAACATTTTACCCTTTTCAGGATAAGATTAACAACTATCTTTAACAAATATTCAAATATTTCAGATACAGTACGGATACACTCCAGACACGGAAGTCATTCTGTTACTCATTCAGATCTCTTATTCAGATACAGTACGGATAAACTCCAGATACAGAAGTCATTCTATTACTCATTCAGAATTCAAAGTCAAGATACAGTACGGATTAGCTCTAGACACGGATGCCATTCTGTCACTCATTCAGAATTCAACAATCAGATATAGATTAGATACGCTCCAGATACGGAAGCCATTCTATTTCTCATTCAAATTCAACTATCAATTTCAAGTTCAGATACACTCCAGACACGGAAGTCATTCTGTCACTTATTCAGATCTCAGTTACAGTTCAGATATACTCATGACACGGAAGTCATTCTGCTACTCATACAGATCTCAACTTCAGATACAGTCCAGATACGCTCCAGACACGGTTGCCATTTTGTCACTCATTCAAACATTTCCCCAAGCCTAGAGACGCTCCAGAACGGATGCCTTTCTGTCGCCTATTCAGAATTCAGAATCAGATACAATACAGATACACTCCAGACACGGAAGTCATTCTGTTATTCATTCAGAATTTAAATATAGTTACAGCTCAGATACGCTCTAGACACGGACACCATTCCATTGCTCATACAGACTCAGTCTCCATATACAGTTCAAATGCATTCCAGACACGGATACCATTTCGATACTCATTCTTCAGACTTACAACTTATCATTCAACAAACATTCTTGAATGGCATCTACAAGCCCATCTCCGACAAGATTCTGTCACCTCTCCAAATGGCATCTTTAAGCCCATTCCCTCAACTACATTTTGACGAGTGCAAATTTACGGGCACTCTAGTGTCCAATCATATTTTACCTTCGAGTCACGAACGACAAACTCGCCAATATAACTCTTCAGGTTCAAAAAGATTGAACAGGGGCAGCTGTTGTACCCCAAAATTTTCCCTCTCATTTTATCAAAATTCTCCTCACAAGACCTCTTGAACTCCAGACAACTTAGGGTTTGCTCAGCTCAAGACATCTCCTTGCACTGATGACCTGAAATTAGGGTTTGAGTTTTCACAAGGATTTTTGGACTTCCAATGCCTCATGTGACTTTCATACTTCATGGTGGACCTCTAAGATTTCTCATGTCAAGTTTCAAGCCTTGGATCACTTTTTTGTCCAGTCAATTAGACAATTGATCTAAAAATCAGTTATATTGGGGAAAAAGTCAATTGTAGCCAATTTACAGTCAAACCTCATATTTTTTGATCCACATCAACATTACAGACTCATATGAACCATTGGATCAAGTTTGGACCATAACTCCTCAAGAAATTTGATCAGATCATCAAAAGGGGAAAATGGTCAAAATTAGGGTTTTGACTGTAGAAGGGCAATTTCTGATTTTTCACCTAGCCAATGACCAATTGGGTTTAATCATGGTTTCAAGGACTCAATGGCATCATCCTGACCTAATCACAAGGTTCAAAAGATCTCAAATGCATTGGATTGACAGATGAATTTTCTAGTCAACTGATCAAAAATCAACTATACACTGAAAAGTCAAACTTTGACTTTTTGGTCAAAATCAAGTGCCAAGGGTCATTTTTCATCAAGATGTGTCAAACCATGAAACTTGTTCACCAAGAAACCTAATTTTGGAAATTAGGGTTTAAAATGGAAAATTTTCATAACTTAGAAATTTTCTAAGTTATAAAAATTTCTTATTTTTTCCCAACTTTTCCTAACTTTTTCACCATGATGCAATTGGATTCAAAGAAAACTTCCAACATAAAAATTGTATTCCTCCACAAAATCTACAACTTTGATTCACAAAGTTTTCCCAAAAGATGCTTGAATCTCAAGTTATAATTTTATGAATAAGGGTCCAAAAACTTTTTAACTTAATGAAATTTTGCCCTAGTTTAGGCAGATTTTTGACCTAACTTCATGGCAACTTTTAACCTAGTTCCAAGTGGAATCTCAAAATTCATTTCAAAGATGGATTGTAGAGCATGTTACAAGATTTCCAAAATGTCCAAGAAATCTCCAAGATCATTTATGGTTAGAGAGAATCAAAGAAAAGAAAATGGAAATTTCTCACTTTTGTCCAAGGCATTTTGCACCATGTTACAACTTGAAAATCAGTTTGAATCATGTTTGTACTTGAATTACAGGCCCTAATCCTTTTTACACTCCAAAATTGAATGCAAATACAATGGTCAATGGCATTGTTTTGATCCTTGAAGCTTTGTACAAAGGTTTAATCCAAAAATGGCAAAAAGGTAACAATGCTACTTTGATAAAGTTTGCTTTTAGCAACTTTGTTTATCTTGAGCCATGGACCTAACCTCTTGCTACAAACAAAGTCCACAAATATCAGGCAATTGGTACCAACTCTCAGCAGGCCTCAAGCTAGCCTGTACAGGCTTTGAGCTTTGTCAACTCACTTTTGCTTCAAAAGCAAGTAAGCTTGCAAAATGTCCATAACTCTTGTATCTGATAAAACCAAGCTTTGGCATCATTTGAAATGACCTCAACATGTTGTCTCAAGCCAAAAACACGATTTGCTAAGCTCTCAAACACCCTAAAACATAAAAATCACATGTTCTTGCCCAAACATGGCATCATCTATAGAACCATTTCCAAAACCAAATTGGCTTGTGCGTTGTGCTTGGAACCACTTCAAACACATTCCCTATAACACACCTGAACTATCCAAGCCCCTGTCCAGCAACTGTAACCTCATTTTCACACTTCACCATTTTCATTTTGAAGCTTTGCAGGTTGACTTCTACAGGGACATTCAGGCAAGTTCAAGGTAAGCTGAGCATTGGGAAAGGTTGAGGCAACTTCAAGCAAGCTCACAAGTACCTCAGGCCTCACGCAAAGTTGCTACATTGCCATAGCCAAACTTAACTGAAACATGTATTTGTCAAGATTCTAACTCCTTATTTAGGCATCATTAGGCTTAGGTTTGTGAAGCAAAAATGTAGTCTTTAATGTGCTTTAGATGTACATATGCATAGATTTCATTTATATTAACTGAGCTAGGAGTATTTGATAGTTGAAGTTGCTGAAAAAACTAGGTTAGAATGAAATTCTCCCTGGTTTCTTAAAGTTAGATCAAGTTTTTTATATCATTGAAATCGTGTGATCAAATGTTATAAGTTTCATGTTGTAAATTTTTTATTTCATGCAAGCAATAGAGAGAACAGGATTTGAATACAGGAAGCGCGCGTTTTGGGACGAAGGCAAGAGGTTAGGGGCGAAGTGTGTTCTGGGCCAAGGCGCTTGGGCATGTTTCTTTTGACACCCCCTGTTTACTTTCTGCACCCCCTTGGCCCATTTTCTTTATTTTGTATATTTTTTTATTTCATTTATATTTTCTGACTTTATTTATTTTTTCTGAACATTTAAAATCACAAAAAATATTTTCTTAATTTTTGTTTTTTTTTATTTTTTTTATTTTTTTGCATAATAAATAGTTTATTAGGTTAAATATAAGTTATTTTCTTAAATAAAACTTGAAAATAATATAAAATATAAAATATTTTTATTTTTATTATTTATACACTTAAATTAATATTTTCATATAATATTTAATTTTTTAACATTCTTGTATATATTATTATTATTTTTCTTAAACAAAAAATGAATAAATAAATAATATAAAGCATATTTTCTTTTAAAACAAAAATTAGGGTTTTCACCCTTTCAAAAATAATCATTTTATTTTCTTATTTTTAGGACATAAATAAATTTATTTTACATACATAAATAAAATACAAAAAAACATTTGTGCATATTTACATTTTATTGTACATTTAAATAATTGTTCATTTTTTTTATTGTATAAATTCAATTGGGTTGTAATAGCAAATTAAGGTTTTATTTTGTGCAAATACCCCCTATTCAAACTTGTATCCCCCTCCCCATAATATTGTTGCATTAGTCTAGATTTACTTTACGCATTTTATTACTTTCATATGCCATGATAGTAAAAACTAGGGTTTGTATGCAAAGACCAAAAATCAAACAAATAGCATGACCTAAATGCAAGACAAAAATGCATGAAAAATGACAACACATTGCACACAAGCACCCCTAGGGTTTCATCCACTTTGTTCTCTTAAAATGGCCATGGTATGCATGCTAGGTATCTTGGCAAAATCAAAACAAAACAAAGATCATAGTCCCTCGATGACGCTATCTGGGTTGCCTAAACAAAAATGATCTAGTCCCTCAAAACTTGCTAAGATACTTGGCAATATTGTTATCATGGTCATACGATGACCCACTCCCGTCCCGTTTAACATCCAAAGATAGGGTTGTTTACCAAATGCAATGGTAAAACAACAATGTCAAAAGGGTTAAAAATGTGTAGGAAAGACTTTTGAGTAGGTAGATAAGCTTCTAGTTACTTGATAAATTTGCAAACCATCCTTGCTATTTTCAAAAAAAACACACAACACATTTCAAAAACAATTTCCAAACAACTTTCAAACATTGAAACACTTTTCAAAAGAAAAACACCTTTGTATACATTCAAACAAGAATCATTACAAAGGTTGCCTAAACAAAGGCCTCTTTTCAAAATAATTTCAAAACCACACACAAAGCACCATTTCAAACAATTGAAAAGCAAAAGCAAGTGATCTAAACAAGTAACTAAGAGCCCATGGAAAACCATGGATGAAAAGGGTGCTAGCACCTTCCCTTTTCATAATCTACCTCCCGAACTCAAGAAAACATCTCAAAGGTCTTTCTTGTGCTTTTTGACCTTTCCTTTGGATAAAATAAAAAGTCGGTGGTGACTCTTGCTAAACCGAAACATTTGCAAACACAAACACAAAAGCTCAAGTCAGTTCTCCCACCGCATCACATCAGGCCAATAACAACTTTAATACCCATGATGCACGCTTCATATTCATCCATATTATTGGTGCAGTCAAAGCAAAGTCTGGAAGTGAAGAGGGTATGACAACCCTGGGGAGAGATATTTACATAACTGATTCTGTTTCCAAGTGTGTTAGAAGCTCCATCGAAAACTATAGTCCATCAGAATCCTAGCTCAGGTTCTTCATACGGTCCAGGTTCTACACAATCTGTAACTAGCATAATGTTCTCGTCCAGGAATTCGAAATTCATAGACTGGTAGTCGTCTATAGATTTATGTGCCAAATGATCTTCCAGTACACTTCCTTTGATTTCTTTTTGAATGGTGTACTGAATGTCGTATTCTATTAGGACCATTTGCGATCGGGCTATTCTTTCGGAGAGGGTTGGCTTCTCAAATATGTATTTAATGGGATCCATTTTAGAGATCAATAGAGTAGTATGAGCCAACATATATTATCTTAGTCGGAGAGCAGCCCATGTCAAAGCGCAACCATTTTTCTAGAGCAGTGAATATCTTTTTTCACAGTCAGTAAACTTTTTGCTAAGGTAGTATATTGCATGCTCTTTTCGATCAGACTCGTCATGTTCCCCAATACACACCCCATTGAATTCTCTACCACTATTAGGTATATGATTAAAGGTATTCCTTCAACTGGTGGCATCAGAATCAGAGGTTCTTGTAAGTACTCCTTGATTTTATCAAAGGATAATTAACAATCGTCGTTCCACTTTACTACTCGATTTTTCTTTAGCAGCTTAAAGATTGGCTCACATGTAGCAGTCAAATGAGAAATGAATCAGGAAATTTAATTCAATCGTCCTAAGAAACCTCTGACTTCCTTCTCGGTACGGGGATCCGACATTTCTTGGATAGCTTTGAACTTTGTAGGATCGACTTAAATACCTTCATCGCTGACAATGAAACCCAGGAGTTTACCGGATCTCAACCCAAAGGTACACTTGTTCGGGTTTAGCCTTAGCCTATACTTCCTCAATCTTTCAAACAATTTATGCAGATGATCAAGATGCTCTTCTTCAGTCTATGACCTTGCTATCATGTTGTCGACATAGACTTTTATCTCGTGATGAATCATGTCATGAAATAAAGCTACCATAGAATGCTGATAAGTTTCCCCAGCATTCTTCAATCCAAACGGCATGACCTTGCAACAGAAAGTGCCCCACTGTGTGACAAAGGTAGTTTTATCCATGTCTTTAGGCGCCATCTTGATCTGATTATAACCTGAGAAACCATCCATGAAAGAGAACACCTTGTGCTGAGCGGTGTTGTCGACCAAAACATCAATATGTGGAAGCGGGAAATCATCTTTGGGGCTTGCCCTGTTCAGATCCCTATAGTCTACTCACATACGCACCTTGCTGTCTTTCTTCGGTTCCATAACAACATTTGCAACCCATTAAGGATATGATGTCACTGCTAAGAAACCCGCATTGAATTGTTTCATAACTTCAGCTTTGATATTTTCTAACATCCTGGGACGCATACGACGAACCTTCTGCTTAATCGGAGAACAACCCTCTTTCATTGGCAGAAGATGAACCACAATATCAATATCAAGTCCTAGCATGTCTTCATATGACCAAGCAAAGATTTCCACATATTCATGCAACATATGGATTAGTCTATTCTTGACACTACCCTCTAAGTTGGCATCTATCTTGACTTCATTTTTGTCTGTCTCGGTACCCAAATTTACCACATCGATTGGCTCTTCGTGCAATTGTATAGCCTCTTCTTCTTGTATTAAGAGTCTGGCAAGTTCTCCAGGTATTTCATAATCTTCCTCACCTTCGTCCTCGTCTCGGTAGATGGGATTCCAAATTCATAAGCGGCAATAGCAGGATTGTTATCAACGAGATCCATGGTGCATGTGGATCTGCAATTTAGTGGGTGGATGTGTGTAACAACACATAACTATTTGAAAATGCAATAAGATAAAGGAAAAACAGAGATCACAAAATTTGTATACAAAACTTCCAATGTTTTTATTGAATGAACTATGCTTATGAATTATCAACCCTTAACAAACGAACCATTGTGCCCCGGGTAAGACACAAGGTTTAAAGTCATTGTTGAAGAATGGAAAATCACAAGAATGGGGGGTTGAATTGGGATTAAAACTTAAAGTAAAGAACACATTTGGTTATCCTGGTTCGTTTGAACTTAAACAACTCCAGTCCACCCTTCAAGGTGATTTCACCTCTCTCAACGAGGTCTTAATCCACTAATTAAATTGATTACACAGATACAATGACAATTGTCAATGTCTTCTTGAGTCTAAAACTACAACCCGGTTTTCTCAATGAAATTCACTAAACAATATTGACTAAGCGTGTACAAGAATGTTTTCTAATAAAACAATATCACAACAGTGATGTATTACACAATTTTAGATTACTAGGTAGAACTGGGTAAATGATTTTCTTTTTCGTGCGCAGTAGTTCGTCACTGATTTCTTCTATGCGTCTTCTTTATATAGGTCATGCATAAGAGACATAAGAAGATGCTTTTGGAAGGAGATAAATAGGAATTAGTGAACTTTCTAACAAGGAGATTCTTGTCCTCTTTCAGCCATTACATTTGATATGCATTGATTATAATGTAACGCTTCAGAACATGCTCATATCAGAGGATGATAGTTACCATTGGGAGTCCCTTACTTGTTGTTTCTGAACTTTACAGATCAGAGTATCAAAGATCTTGTTTCACAGTGTTGGTGCGTTCATAATTTGTAACAAAACTTCTTCATATAAGCGTGTCACACAGATTTAATTCTAAGAAGGATGTGTCTGATTATATCATAATACTCTCATCTTCTATGCTCACATAATTAGAACTTCTAGGGATGTAGAGCCATACTGTGTTCTAACAGATCTTCTCTCATCACAACTTCCCTGCATATTAAGATACTTTATTAGCGAGCATATTTGTTCTTTATATATATATATATATATATATATATATATATATATATATATATATATATATATATATATATATATATATATATATATATATATATATATATATATATATATATATATATATATATATATATATAATATCATGTGTTTGTTATCATCAAAACTCTTACAGGGATGTAGAACCAAACTATGTTCTAACAATCTCCCCCTTTTTTATGATGACAAAAACTTGTATATTTTGATAAAATATAAAGAACAAAAATTAAAAAACTCCCCCTGAGTAAAATACTCATATAACGAGAAAATAAAATACTTCCCTGAAGATCTAGTTTCTAATAGGAGTCAAAATATCTTTAATTCTCCCCCTTTTTGTCAAGAATCAAAAAGTAGTAAAGACTCTATTTGACTTGCTTTGACAGAAGTTGCTTGAAGAGGTGTGACATCCTCTTCTGGATTCAACTGAGATTCTTTAGAGAGCTTCTGCTACTGTATTCTCATTACCGTTCCCAATAGTTCTATAGCCAATAACTTTTTCTTTCTAATTGCCTCTGAAACCTATGAATCCTCCAGATTTAAGTTCCAAGCTTTGGAACATATGCTTTCTTCCTGTCATGTGTAGAGAGC
The DNA here is from genome assembly GCA_948472305.1 of Vicia faba. Classification (NCBI taxonomy): domain Eukaryota; kingdom Viridiplantae; phylum Streptophyta; class Magnoliopsida; order Fabales; family Fabaceae; genus Vicia; species Vicia faba. The sequence continues at coordinate 74,797,194 of OX451740.1, forward strand.
ATCCAGAATCCAGGTGTTAAAACTGGTGTTTCAACCTTGCTGTTAAAAATATTTGCGACGTATATGATTTTATCATTTGTTACCCATATCTTTTTGGGTCCATGATTGTTAGACTTTCCAAAATTCTGTTTGAATTTTGGTTTAGCAGAAAACGCCTTACTAGTATATTTTATATCATGTGTTTGCCCAGAAGTGAAGTGATAATAAAGGGGTGTGCATCTTATAACTAAATCCTTGACCTTTTTTGGTTGAGATACTTTACCCTTGTATCCTATTCCTTTTCTGCCATTTCTGCTAACTCCATGGATCATTGAAGCCATCTTGCTTCTATCTATGTTTTTAGAAAGAAATTTTTGAAAGCTCTGAACATATTCTTTTATGGTTCTATCAGAGTTACTAGAAATTTCTGAAGCAGTTTCTTTTTGATCTTTTTGTAATTTGTTTTCGAGATTAGAAATTGTTTCTTTAAGCTCATATTTTTCTGTTTTCAGTTTCTTAGTATCTTCAGAGTCAGAAACTAGATCCTTTTTAAGGTTCTTGCTTATGGCTCGAAGTTCCTGATATCTTTCAAGAATTTCTGACAAACTCTCTTCTAATTGAGATCTAGAAAAGTTAGAGAATACCTTTTCTGACTCTGAGTCTGATTCTGATTATGATTCAGATGATTAGGAGACATCTGATAAGTTAACCATTTTACCTATATTGGCTCGTTCATCTTCTGATTCTGATCCATCTTCATAAGATTCAGAGTTATCCCATGTTTCCATAAGACTTTTCTTCTTTTCCTTAGAGAACTTCTTTTTAGGTTTCTCTATTTGAAGATTTGGACAGTCGCTCTTGTAATGACCTTGCTCATTACATTCGTAGGAGGTAATGTTTCTTTGGATTTTCTGTATCCAGAAGATTGTTCAGAGTGATTTCCTGTTCTTCTGGAATTTCTGAATTTCTTCTTCCTGTGCTTCCACAGCTGATCGATTGTTTTGGGTAGAAGGAACAGTTCGTCTTCTTCTGACGAGGATCCACCAGAGTTTTCTTCTTTTTCCTGCAAAAATTTGGGTTCATATTTATTAGATTTAAGAGCGAGAGACTTACCTTGCTTCTGAGGCTCATCTTGTTCTAATTCTATCTCATGACTTCTCGGAGAACTGACAAGTTCTTCAAAAGAGATTTTGTTCAGATCTTTGGCCAGTTTAAAAGTTGTGACCCATTTCTTGGGTAAACATCTGATGATCTTCTTTACATGGTCAATAGTTGAGTACCCTTTATCTAGAACTTTTAGCCCAACAACCAGAATTTGAAACTTGAGAACATTATTTCAATGGTTTCATCTTCTTCCATTTTGAAGGCTTCATACTTCTGAATTAGCGCAAGAGCTTTGGTTTCTTTGACTTGCGTGTTGCCTTCATGTGTCATTCTCAAGGAATCAAACATATGTTTTGTTGACTCTCTGTTTATGATCTTCTCATGCTCTGTGTATGAGATAGCACTCAAGAGAGTAGTTATGGCCTTGGGATGATTTCTGAAATCTCTCTTTTGATGATCTGTCATTCTTTTTCTGTCAATCTTCGGACCTCTTTCATCAACAGGATGTATGTACCCATTAGTCACCATATCCCATAGATCAACGTCATAAGCTAGAAAGAAACTTTTGATTATGTCTTTCTAGTAATCAAACTTTTCAACGTCAAATATTGGGGGTCTATTGTTGATTTTGTCTTTCTCATCATGATAATCCTTACATATGTTTTGACTTGGTCCCACCATAGTGTTTTTCCACCTTGGATCTTTTTCTGACACGGTTAAGTGTTTCCACCCAGATCCAAGTGTTCTGATACAAATTGAAGAATGGAAAAGACAAGAAGGGGGGTTAAATTGGGATTAAAACTTTAAGTAAAGAACACATTTGGTTATCCTAGTTCGTTTGAACTCAAACTACTCCAGTCCACCCGCCAAGGTGATTTCTCCTCTCTCAATAAGGTCTTAATCCACTAATCAAACTGATTACACAGATACAATGATAACTGTCAATGTCTTCTTGAGTCTAAACCACAAGCCGGTTTTCTCAAGGAAATTCATTAAACAATATTGACTAAATGTGTATAAGAATGTTTTCTAATAAAACAATATCACAACAGTTATGTATTACACAATTTTAGATTACTATGTAGAACTGGGTAAATGATTTTCTTTTTTGTGCGCAGTAGTTTGTCACTGATTTCTTCTATGTGTTTTATTTATACAGGCCATGCATAAGAGACATAAGAAGACGCTTTTGGAAGGAGATAAATAGGAATAAATTAACTTTCCAAACAAGGAGATTCTTGTCCTCTTTCAGCCGTTACATTTGATATGCATTGATTAAAATGTAACACTTCAGAACATGCTCATATCAGAGGATGACAATTACCGTTTGGATTCCCTTACTTCTTGTTTCAGAACTTTACAGATCAGAGTATCAGAGATCCTGTTTCACAGTGTTGGTGCATTCAAAAGTTGTAACAGAACTTCTTCATATAAGCGTGTCACGCAGATTTGCTTTTAAGAAGGACGTTTCTGGTTATATCATAATACTCTTATCTTATATGCTCACTGTGATACATTGACAGAACTGACTATTATACTGGTTTTGTGTTTTGTATTTGCAAATGTGCGATAAGAAAGAGTCGCCACTGACTTTTCTTTTATCCAACAAAGGAAAGGGTGAAAAGAACAGAAAAATCCTTTTTTGAGATTTTGAGTAAGGGGGGTAGATTATGGAAACGGAAGGTGTTAGCACCCTTTCCATCCGTGGTTTTCCACGGGCTCTTAGGTACTTGCTCATTTTTTTGAAAATTGTGTCCGTGTTTGTATGTTTTGAAAATCTTGTTGGCTTTATGATAACTCTTGTATCAGTCATCAAGAGTGTTGATAAAGCGTTTTTGAAAATGTTTTGAAAGTTTAGTGTGAAAAAGTTGTTTTTGAGAAAGTACCTAACAGTTATCTACCTACTCGAAAAAGGTGTTCTTTTCCTCCTTTCCTTTAGACAGTGATATTATACTATTAGTGAGTAGGTAGCCCTAGTCATTGGATGTTGAGGGACTATCGAAGGGACGTTTATGGTCACTAAGGCAACTGGGAAAGAACTTTTAGTAATTGTCCCAAAGTTCTAAGATCACTTTTTAACATAGGCGACATCGAAAGGGTTATCGAGGGACTTGTGATCTCTTGAACTAAAGGGAAGCCACTAAAAATTCTCACGTTTCGAGAATTATGACTGTTTCCGAAGGCAACTGAAGTGGGAGATATCCTAGGGGTGAGCATGTGCAAGTGTGTTGATTCAGTTCATTTATCTTGCGCATTTAGGGTTATCTAATCGTTTTCTTTTAAGTCTTTTTCATTCAATCCTATTAATATAAGAAATTAACAGTAGTAAAAACGATAAAGCAAACAGAAATATCCTACGCTATTACAGGGCTTCGGGGAGGGGGATACATAACCAAAACTTTGGGGATAAAAAAAACAATAAATAAACCCTAAGTTTCAAGCTATTACAAACTGTGTACTGATACAATAATTGAAAATAATAATAAACGGAGAATAATAAACATGCAATATTAAAACGGGAACAAGTTGAAAAACCTAAAAAACTATAATTTGTTTAATAAAAGTATTTTTGGTATTTTATTGAGAAAAGATTTGAAATTTTTACCTAATTTCTAGTTAATTTTAATTTAAAGAAAAAGATTTAAATAATCAAATTAAATTAATTTACAAAAATTAATTTTAATTATGAAAAACCCTAAGTCTCTTTTTTTGTGATTTTTTTTTATTTTTGATGTTATGTTAAAAAAAGCTAGAAGAGATAACATAAGTAAAACAACACAGTCGAAGGAACAGGCCGTGAATAAAGTGCAATTTTAAAAAAAGGTAAGCCTGGTTCGAAAAGAGCCCGAGTTATCTTTTAATCCAGAGGGCTGATCGAAGGCGTCGTTCGAGGGCCTTGGGGTGCTAGATCAGCAAGCCAGTTCGTTCGAAATTGAAAATATAAGGCCTGGGATTCGAACCCTAGTCCCTTTGATTGCATGAATTCCCTTTCACCATCTGAGCTGCTTGTTCATTCGAAATACATGAAACCTGCTTTGGGTCCTGCAAATTAGTTAGTTCGAAACCAAACAAAACATAAAACATTCCATTCGAAATCAATCCCTGAACCCGGACTTGGGGTTGTTTCGATTTGCAACAGCCTATATCCTGGGTTTCGAAGGTAACCAGCTTCGAAAACCTTATCCATGGTGTTCGAACATTTGGACACTACAACTTGCATACATTTTGTTAAATCGCTCACAAATAACAACAAAAACCATGAACATTTTGATTTAAGATTAAATGAGATTGAACATTTTTACCACTGGAAGCGCCTTGATCTACAGTCCTGGGTGTGAGATGGTTGGGGCACGAGTGAGTGTGCGTCTGTGTGAACTCCAAGAACATGATTGGAGTGTTAATTTGGACGAAAGGTGCCTACAAAGGTATGGAGTTTTGACAACTTTGGAATTTGATGCTACTTTCTGGAACTTCATGGGACAGGCTACATTTTTTTTGTGAGGCAGTATATGTGTGTCCTTTTTCTCTGAGATTATGAGGTTTATATAGGCAAGGGATTTTAGGTCAACATTTGTGTATAAAATCTTGGTTCATTATGATGAAGAGATTTGATTTGATTTCTTCATAAAAACTTGTTATATTTGATTCAATCAGGTGCCAATCTATTTTCATGCGTTACCGCCAGCCTGTTATGAGTTGTTTAGGCCTCCAATATGATGAAAATCGAAAGCTGACATGCCCCTACAAATCCATTTACCTTCGAATTTGTTCTCTTCAAAGGCTCTAAGCTCCAATTCAAATTACTCAGAGCTTTCCTCATCAGAGCTTCTTCGTTTGAGCCACAGTCTGCATGAATTCGAAAGGCTCAGAGTTTTCCTTATCAGAGCTCCTTCGATCAACCCTTGTTCTTGTGATGATTCTAAGTACTGATTTAAATTTCCCAGAACTTCCCTTATCAGAACTTCTTCGATCAGTCCTTGTTCTCTTTGATGGATCTGAGTTCTTATTCAAAGTGTTCAAAACTTCCCTTATCAGAACATTTTAGATTAAGACAACCTCTGCACTGATATGCCATTCGAAGGATACTTTGTTCTAATGTTCCAATCTAAGGAAACTATGATGTTCCAATCGAAAGAAGCTCTGATGTTCCAATCGAAGGAAACTCTGATGTTTCAATCGAAGGAAGCTCTGATGTTCCAATCGGAGGACACTTCGTTCATCTTCAAATTTTACTTTCCTCAAGCAAATGTTTGCAACCACCCATGTAAGAGAAGATCTTGAAAGAAAATGAGAGGGAAAATTTTGGGGTACAACACTCACATAATTATAACTTCTAGGGATGTAGAGCCATACTGTGTTCTAACAGATCTTCTCTCATCAGAACTTCCCTGCATATTAAGATACTTTATTATCTAGCATGATACTTATTAGCGAGCATATATATATATATATATATATATATATATATATATATATATATATATATATATATATATATATATATATATATATATATATATATATATATATATATATATATATATATATATATATATATATATATATATAT